>CM037852.1:145108676-145316521 GCA_021234595.1 Delia radicum
TTTCATTTATAGTGTTGGGTTGCCATCTACCAACGAAAAATGAGTTATTTGTATATGAAATAAACTAACAAAAACCGAAAAGCAATGTCATGGCACTCAAACGTAAGTCACACGAACGAATTATAAAAACTCATTTCCTTACGTATTCGTTCGGGTGCCACACGTTCGTCTGAAATTATACACGTATTGTAAAAACAAGCCGTTAGTTTTTCTATTCTTATCTTACTAATATGTAGCAAAAAACTCTAGTAATTTTAGAAGTTTTTTGCTAAGTCATTTTGTAGATTTAGCAAAGCATTTGACTAATTTTTTTTCTGCACACAGAAAAAATTTAGCTATTTGCCAACTCGGTTAATACGACTCAAATTAGGTTATTACTAATTTCACAAAGTTGGCACAACTTTATACTAGTTTTCACAAACAGAATTTTAGTTGCCACACCCAAAAATTTCATAAATCAAATGTTAATATCGTTGTACTAACTGAATTTATAAGTTGTTACCATTAATATGCACATTCCAATTCGGTTGGGGCTTTTTTTCTCTGTGTGTGGTAGCGTAATGTTCACAAAATTATATGTACTTTTAATTGTGAGATGCACTTACTTTTTCAATACCTTTCTATACATTTCCTGAAGTTTTAACTATTCACTTAAGATTTTTTAGATATAGCAGAAGATTATAAATTTTAAAATATCTATTTCTTTTTTCTTTGCCTTTTCTTTTTTCCTCTTCTTTTTGTTTTTTGTTTTCTTTTTTATTTCCCTTTTCTTTTCTTTTTTTTCATTTCCTCTTCTTCTTTTCTTTTCTTATCTTTCTTTTGAGTTTTGGTGGGTGGTGGTCGAATATACTTTCTCCCTAGCCTGGAGCCGTGCCTGAGTTAACTTACATCCAATTAAAAAATATTTAAAAAAAAAATCTTAAGAAATAACATTGCAACTTATAATAACAACTACTAAATATTTTTTAATAACTTTTTTTTTCAAAAATATTTACACACACTCAACTATGTTATAAGCGCAATATTTATTACAAAACTCCACCCATACTTGAACATTTTTTTCTTTTTTAACCACACACACACATACACGGATGTTCGATTGTATTTGTTGTCAAAAAATTCTTAAAATAATATTTGAAAGAAAAGAACAACAGAGAATAGAACAGAGCAAAAAAAAAACGCAATATCCGCAAATAAGTTTGACAGTGATTTGAAATCATTGCAGCAGAGCATTTCTAATACTCACACAAACATAGATTCTGAGGTGTCCCTTAAATAACGGATTGTCGACTTTTAATGCAAACAGCTTCCACACAAAAATTAATTACGTCTAAACTACTGGTTCAATCTTAATAAAATTTGTAAGATATTATTCAGAAGCAGGGCCGCACAGTGCTTTGTCACATAGGCAAAAATCAAAAATAAAACGTTGGCTCAAATTGTGATTAAAGGCATATTTTTTTTGGAAGACAAGAAGGTTAATATGTTAGTTAGTTAGTTAAATGTTCATCATTTAATTCATTTCTTTGTGATGACAATTTTTTGAATTATTAAATAAAAAAATAAATAAATAAAATAAGAACGTACGACTATGACTTAATGTCGTCAGTCGGAAAGAGATAAATATGCTAATGTTTTTGTGTATTATATAATAAGGTTAATAGTTAAACTCATTTAAGAGCTCCTTCCTGTAACCTATCGCATGTATAATAAATCCATATATTTCTTTAAAATTTTCTGTAGGGTTGTTTACAATAGTTATTAACTCATTTTCAGTCTAGGTAAACTTTTTAAAATGTTTATATCTGATATGACGTAAATAGGACATATGGCTATGAAATGTAAGATATTTTCAATCTGATTAAGATTGCATAACGAGCAATCACGGGATCTTTTGCTGATGAAACCTGTTGCATTTAATTCAAGCAGGTCACTTCTGACTTTGAATATGTAGCTAATAGCTGTCGTGTTATTCGAAATTTCAAAATAAAAATGTGCAACCGAACTAGGTATTGTGGCAAGGAAATTTATGAATTTTTAAGATCATACCGAAAATGGGTAGTGTTGTGTATCAAATCTTATCAAAATATCTTATTGTTAGCGACATGTAGCGTCGGAATAACAAAGACATCGTATACATGTTGAGAAAATTTTAAATTTGAAAACTTTTACATAAATGGTATTTTTCTTTGAAAATAACTTATTTTCTTTGTTGAATTAATTATTTAAAAAAAAATATATATATATTTTATTTTTCATTGCAAGACAAATATCTTATATATTTGATCAAATTTTGCATTTTCAAGTTTTGTTGAAATAAGAGATTTTTTCGTATAATTTCGACCCATAGGCCCTAAAATACTGAACCGATTTAAAAGCATTATTTATGGGTATAAACATGAACAGATTTAACCGAAAGTGGGTAGGTTTTGTTCTTTGACCACTACAAGTCAGTGTATCCAATTTTATCAAAATATATCTGTATTTAAAGTTGACCACTGACGAGTCCCAGGAGGGGACAACAATTTTTCGTTTTCGTATCGATTTATGTGTGGTTGTTTTCTGTGACATGCATGATTGTCTTTTTTCTTGCAATCCTAATGTTGTCAGTATTTTTATTATTTAAGGGAATGCTCGGTAATGTGGCCCTACATATGGCGTATGGGTTATATACTAACAAGGGAGTTATCCCGACCCGGACCGGAACGGCAAGTCTTAATGAACTTTGGATATGTTGTAGAGAATTAAAATTAAAAAAAACACGGGTCCCTTACCCGTGTTTTTTTTAGCTGCTTAAAATCATGTTTAGGCGTTAAAAGGTGGGATCAAAATTTAACACATTTTACGTTTTTGCGGTTTATTTCGTCCTGTTAATGGTATTTATAGTCAAATTTGGTATCAAATGAAATGTTTTTTGAAGACACATTCAATGGTGTACAAATTATGCCCAGTTATGACATATTTTTAGACCAATATGAAAACAAACCGAAAGTTTCAGGGTACAGGCTACATTTGGGAATAGTTTCTTTAATTTCTCCCCAAGCCTCTTCGAAAGTTACTATATTTCTAAGGTAGATATCAACTTTCACAAGCTCTTCCTAAACTTGAATGTTTTTATTGATTATTTTTGGAAATGTTTAATTTATTTTTGGGAATTGTGGGATTCATTACAGCAAATCCTAAATTCTGACATTAATTTCACATTTTTTACTTTAATACATAACACCCTCCTATCTTCATATGAGGAGACCTCGATTCTTGCGGTTTTCTCTGGAACTATTTGGACTATTTATCCAATAATTTAAGTGAAATTATTTTCTAAATTTCTTCATCCTTTAAATTCACATCACACATGTGAAATGACAGCAAATAAAAAAAATTTAAGTTTTGGAAAATTTGTACATCAAACTGTGATAATTACTTGTGAAAAGAGACAACAATAAGATTAAAAAGTTGAAAAATAAATTGTTCATATGTATTAGTAAATTATGTCTATTCTGATTAAAACAATACATTGTTAATTCTGTCATTGACAAAACTCCACTTAGCACACTCATCGCTGTGTCGATCATGGCTCATCTCACTAAGAGGTGATGGTACGAGTCATAGCCTGATGTGTGGCTGTGGGTATGAAACTCACTACGACACAAAGAAAAAACAAAGTTTTTCATATAGAACAATTTAAAATTGTAAAATGCTTTGTTTAATTGACACATAATCAATTAACGACAAGTCCTTGTAGAGGACGAAACTGCGGCAGTCTGGCATATCCATTGTGTCCGTTAATTTTTTTAATAAACATTTTTTTTCTAAACATAGAATAAAAATTACTTGTGAAAAAGAGATAGGATAAAGAAGAAAAAGCATTCTAGTTGAGAAATGAATTGTGCATTGGTATTAGTTAATTCTGTCTCTTCTGATTGAAACAATACTTGTGTGTACGTAGTGTGACCAAACTCCACTTTAGCTACAGTCATCGCTGTGTCGACCGTGGCTCAACTGGTTAAGAGGTGAGATTACGATGCATAGCTTGATGCTAAGGCAGTGAGTTCAAATCACAGTACGACACCAAAAAATAAAAAGTTTTTCATATAGAGCAAATTAACAATATAAAATACTTTGTTCAATTGACACATAAATTAACCACTGACGAGTCCCAGGAGGGGGACGAAACTGCGGCAGTCTGGTGTATCCCTTGTGTCCGTAAAATTTTTCAATAAAAATGTTTTCTTCTTCTTCTTCCTGTAAAGAGACTAACTAAAGTAATATTCTACAGTAATTAATATAAAAAAAAATTAATTACGATTGTCATTATCTGACGGTTGCAAAACACTTTCTAACATGAAATTTTAAGAAACTTGCTTAACGGCGACTCAATCTCTAACCTACACTTGGTATCCAACTATTGTATGTGAATAAAGCGCATCATAAAACGTGATAATTACTTGTGAAAAAGAGATAGGATAAAGAAGAAAAAGCATTCTAGTTGAGAAATGAATTGTGCATTGGTATTAGTTAATTCTGTCTCTTCTGATCGAAACAATACTTGTGTGTACGTAGTGTGACAAAACTCCACTTTAGCCACAGTCATCGCTGTGTCGACCGTGGCTCAACTGGCTAAGAGGTGAGATTACGATGCATAGCTTGATGCTAAGGCAGTGAGTTCAAATCACAGTACGACACCAAAAAATAAAAGTTTTTCATATAGAGCAAATTAACAATATAAAATACTTTGTTCAATTGACACATAAATTAACCACTGACGAGTCCCAGGAGGGGGACGAAACTGCGGCAGTCTGGTGTATCCCTTGTGTCCGTAAAATTTTTCAATAAAAATGGTTTCTTCTTCTTCTTCCTGTAAAGAGACTAACTAAAAAAAAAGAAATTTTTATGTTTAATTAATTTTATAATAATACCTCATGAATCAACTTTTACAATGAAGAATTTCGAAACGGTTCTATTAGGGGAGCGGTTTTTCACCGTTTGTTTCTTGGTAATTTTTTTTTTATTTTATTTTATTTAAGTCTATGGAAATAATCCGTACAGACCATGAACATTAAATACTATTAATATACTATTATTATTATACAATCGAAAAACTAAGATTACTTATCAAATTTAAAGAATTTAAATATAAATATCATTTTATAAATACCTCTTTACAATATATAAACCTATATTAAAATCAATTAACTGAAACAACCCAGCAAAAAATTTCCGAAAAGGTAAGGGGGTTTGTAATCAAACATTTTGGGAAGAAAGCATTCCTTACTAGATTACCTACTCGATTCTTTAAACAGGGCGTGAGACTAAAATAATTGATTCTTCAGAATTGATTATTTTTTTAGGTCGAAGAACTATTTACTTTATATTTTTAAGAACTACACTCATTTTTTAATAAAGAAATAGTTCCATGTTAAAACTACGAATTACTTACACGTACTTTCATTTACAACTTACAACTAAAACATTAAAGAAACTACTAAATTACGAGGGAAAATCGTTATCACGAACACCCAGGACGTTTTTCCACTAACTCAAGCTCACTTGAGTAAATTCAACTTTTACTCACACGTGATTCTCCTGAGTCACCCAAATATAACGATCAAGCCTCATCCGGAAAAAATAAAATCCTAAAATGTGAAACATCGAATTGTTATGATAACATGGGTTTGCCATAATTTTGGAGCTATAACCACGAAAATATAATTTTTTCACAAAAAAGAACAATTAAAAATGGAAATTTAAAACAAAGCTATGACTAACACACAATCACCATCGAACATTTTTTTACACTCACTCACGATAACGTCAGTAATTTCTACTTTCACTCACAATTTTATACTCATGTGCGCATCCCTAATTTGTACCTAACCACAGTTTAACAAAATTTTTGCAACATGCAATTCCTGTTTTTAGTATTATATTCATGCAAATAAAAATTTGTTTGCAAAAATATATAAAATAAATTCGTTAAAACTGCATTACTTTTTATTTTCTAAATTAGGAACTACTTCCAATAACGTCCTTTTATTAAGAAAAAGTATATGATTACTTCTTGAGTACAAAAAGTTATACATATAAGTTAATAACGTTGTTATTTTCTTTTAAGTAAATAATTACTTTGTTATTGAGTTCATGATTTCTGGTTTAAATTTAAAGAATTGATTACAATACTACTTGCTTTTTTGACTCTATCTTTGGAATGTGTTTGGTATTGCAGTTACTCAATTTGGCAATGAGATATGTAAGCAAGTGTGGGCATCACCTTCTTTTTGGAATGTGTAATTTTTTCCTGGGTAATAGCTGTCGTGTTATTCGAAATTTCAAAATAAAAATGTGCAACCGAACTAGGTATTGTGGCAAGGGAATTTATGAATTTTTAAGATCATACCGAAAATGGGTAGTGTTGTGTATCAAATCTTATCAAAATATCTTATTGTTAGCGACATGTAGCGTCGGAATAACAAAGACATCGTATACATGTTGAGAAAATTTTAAATTTGAATACTTTTACATAAATGGTATTTTTCTTTGAAAATAACTTATTTTCTTTGTTGAATTAATTATTTAAAAAAAAAATATATATATATTATATTTTTCATTGCAAGACAAATATCTTATATATTTGATCGAAATTTTCCATTTTTAAGTTTTGTTGAAATAAGAGATTTTTTCGTATAATTTCAACCCATAGGCCCTAAAATACTGAACCGATTTAAAAGCCTTATGGGTATAAACATAAACAGATATTACCGAAAGTGGGTAGGTTTTGTTCTTTAACCACTACAAGTCAGTGTATCCAATTTTATCAAAAGATCTCTGTATTTAAAGTTGATTCTTAACTTTTGTGATTAAACCACTTCCAAAAAAAAAATCTCTCTGCGCATTTAAATTTGATAGTTCTAAATTTAGAGGACTCCTTAATTTATTCGCATATGAAACAACATACAAGCAAAGCAATGAAACATATTTTATAGAAAGCGTTCAATAAAAAATATTATAGTGATGGTTGTTATTGTTGTTGCTAAAAAAGAACACGCATGAACGTCATGACTAGAGTAGAGGAAATGAAAAAATTCTTTAAAAAAACAACACATACATCACGCATATTAAACACATATAGTCAATCTATTTGAAAGTGGACCGAAATACTTAAAGTGACAGATTAAAAAAAATTAATGATTTTAGTTTACAACATTACGAGACAGTGAGAGAATATTTTTATTTTCTTATTTCCATAAAAAATATTAGATTTTGTATGTGGCATCTTGATTGTGTTTATTATTGATTGTGTTTACTATTGTTTACTTTAAGTAAAAAATTTACATATTATTTTTATCACAATTTGACATAACAATGAAATTTAACCAAGGATATTTGTTAATATATTAATTTCATGGTCTAAGAAACAGATACTGAATATTTGGAAAAAAAAAAACTAATCGATAGAGAATTCAGAATGTTATTTTAGAACCCAACTACACCATTTCAAAAACACGATTTTGCAGAAAACGAGTTTAAAGTGATCAATCCATATCTGCCTCGCTCGATCATTTCTCTATTTATTTGGTCACGTTTTTTTTATAAATACGGGGTTTTAATGTATTTTTCTCTTAGTGAGAGTTGTGTGTGAATTCGCCAATTATCGAGAGACCCATGAGTAGCACAGTTTCTCTATGAAGTATATACTCTTTGCTCCCATTTTAAAGAAAAAATAAAATATATAATCCTCTATCTCGAAAAGTATACATGATATTAATATGAAGTGGGTTTCAAAAAGTACCAAATATAATTCAAAAACAACAATTGTACTTTTAAATTTGCATTTGTTATTCAAAAAATATAGTACGTTATTCAAAATTTACTGAATTTTATTCAAAAATCACATTTTTTTTAAGAAATGTGTATCTAAAAATACCATTTGAATTAAAAAAGTACCAAATGTTATTCAAAAAATACCAAATCTAACTCAGAAAATAGGAAAGGAAATTCAAAAAATACAAAATGTAATTCAAGAAATTAAAAACGTTATTAAAAATATAGCATTAGAATTTCTACTGATATTTTGTTTAGTTACATTTGTTATTTTTTGAATTGCATTTGACAATCTTAGAATTTCAATTGGGTTTTTTATTACGGATTTTTATTTTTTTTTAAATTAGTTTTTTTTTTTTTTGAATTAAAATTTGTATTTTTGACTTTCAAATTGTGTTTTTCAAATACATTTGTAATTTTTATTTTTTTTTTTTGGAAAAACAAATTTGATTTTTTGAATACCAAATGCGATTTTTTTAAAAAGAATCGCTTGAATTTGATTTTGCAAATTTTAAATTAGATTTGTGATATTTTTAACATCAAAGGCAATTTTGTAATTACATTTGTTATGTTTTGAATAACAAGTGGAAATGGCGATGTTACAATACACAAGAAAAAGGCATTAGATTTTAGTGCACATAAAATGCAATAAAACTGAATAGTAAAGGGTGTTTTTTAAAGAGGTATATAACTTAGAAATGGAATAAAACAAAGATGCATTTTTTTAAATTGACTAAAATTTACTTTATTCGAAAGATAATCTTCTGGAATTTTAATTTAAATATGACTTCTGGCATATGACCGCAATGGCTGGCTCGGACGTAGTTTAATCTGGAGGTCCAATTTTCGATGACTTTTTCCAACATTTGTGGCCGTATATTGGCAATAACGCGACGAATGTTAAACTCCAAGTAGTTAATCTTTTCGGGCTTATCGGCGTAGACTAGCGACCTCACATATCCCCACAGATAATAGTCCAGCGGCGTTAAGTCGCACTATCTTGGAATCCAATTCAAAGGTTCGAAACGTGAAAATATGCGGTTATCAAACGTTTCCTGCAATAAATCAATTGTGGCATGAGCTGTGTGATATGTTGTGCCGTCTTGTTGAAAACGCAGCTGCTGCACATCATGGTTGTTCAATTGATGAACGAAAAAGTCAGTAATCATAACTCTATAGCGGTCACAATTGACTGTAACGTTCTGACCGATGGCGGATTCTGGTCTTCCTCTACGCTACGCTCTACAGCAGCAATGACTTCTTCTGTACGCACTTTACTACGTCTCTGTGGATGCATATTATCATTTAGAATTAATTGCTCTGATGGACGATTATGTTGACCGTAGAATGGACGTATTGCGCGATTTGTAATTCGAACAGAACCATGATTTTCAAAATAAATTTGCACAATTTGGAAGCCTTGTTCAGGTGTCACTCTATTCATTTTGAAATGCCAAACCAAACTAAATATAAATCACTTTTTGCCAACTTAAAGTTCTATACCTATATAAAAACACACTTTACAAATATTTTGTTTGTTTCAGAAACATTTTAGCCCAGTTCTCTAAAAACTGATAGTTTTAAAGATTTTTTTTATTTTTGCAATATTTCTCAATTATTCAGAACTTTTTTAGCCCACTCTAATATATATGTAATTTACACACATACAGATAAAATAATGTTTGTATCTTACGATGCTCAAGGGGACATTTAAAATATAAATAAAAAGAATTTTGGTAAAAGTATTAAAAACTTACAATAAATGTGAACTGTAGTTTATTTGACACTTGGAAATAATTTAAAATAACGCACTTTAGGAAAATCAAAAATTTTCAGTATACACTGAAAATATTTTCGATTTTGTTGAAACTAAAATATGTGATAAAAAAATCTTCTTAAAATTGGTAGTTTTTTTTTTTTTTGTTTTTGGTGTATATTATTGGCCTGAAATAATGTACGTTGTAATATAAAGACTAAACATGCTTAGAGTGATTGGTTATCTCCTCTACTTTAAAAATTATTTAATTATCAAAACTAAAAATTTTTTTTTTTATTAAATCTTCATTTACATAACCGAGCCCTTAGGGCCTTATATGGCTAATTAAAGCTACTAAACAATAAAACTTCTCTACTAAATTAAAGCATATAAAATAAATAATAATAATAAGATATAATATAATATAAATATATGTGATCACTAAAAATATTTAAATTATTAAAAACGGAATCATAATAAATGCCGAGAAAAAATTATTGACAAAGAAAAATAAAAAATTTGTTCCAAATTGCATAAAAATATGTATTATAACTTTCAACGTTTTTATTCTGACTTGCAAAACTATAAAAAAAACCCTATAGAGTCTCTAAAACTTGAAGTTCTGCAAAATGTAATAATTTGGACTTGTATACAGGCAATGTATAAGAAAATTTTCTTAATTCCCTTGGCAAAGCATTCCAAACTCTAGGTATCCGAACCTGAAATGATTTTGCAAAAATATCCAAATGCCTTACAGGCGGAATTACCTGGGGATTTCTTATCGACCGAGTAAAATGAAATTTATCAACTATATAAGCAGGGTAACCATTAACAATGGACTTATAAAAAAATATCAAAAGCCTTATACTAATAAAGTTCTCAAAAGACGATCCAAGAAAACTAAATGTATGTTGAGATTTTTGGAATGACTGTTTTGATTTATCTAGCAAAATAAAAACTTTATAATGTAATGAATTAAAAACAACAAATTATCGGTATTGATAACGGTCCAGGAAATAAGAAATAGCTAACTTTTAAAAATAGCTTTAATAGTTTTTTAAAAGTCCTTCAAATTCAAAATATTAAGACCCCAGGAAAATTTGATAAAGTAATGTACCTTTATGTACCTTTATGTACCTTTATGTACCTTTATGTACTTTAATGTAATGTATTACCTTGTAATGTATACTCCTTCCGTATATTATTATTTCGAACAAAATGTAATGAGATACTGGTAATTGGATCAGCATTATTTTTAAACATAAAATAATGAGTTACAGATTATTGATCTCCTTGGATTTACACTCAAAGGAAAAACTTCATAAATATGATGAAAAACTTCATAAATATGATGAAAAACTTCATTGATTTTCGTCCAATGTACTGTACTTTTTTAACTGCTGTTAATTTTTGTACATTCTGACCTTTATATATATTCTGAGATTTAGTGTTTGAAAAAAAAAATGTTAAAATATCATTTATAGGCATTGGGATATTAAAAGCTGAACTCAAACAAACAAGCTATAACATTTTTTACTTTTATGTTACTTTTTGAAACTATTTAAAGCTTTTTTTAATTCAAAATTTTTATAATAATTTTAAACGAAGACATATTTACTCATCTATTGGTATATAAATATGTAGTGATATCATGATATCCATGAGACATCACAAATGGAATTGGCCAAGGATCATCAGACATCACAAATGGAATTGGCCAAGGATCATCAAATTAATTTTTTCTACACACATACTACATGGAGGCCATAACACTTCCTCATATTCAATTTTTAAAATTTGAAAAAACACTAATTTTTTCACGGTTTGATTTCCTAAAAAATTCGTAAAAGTATATAATATTCAAGAACTCTATATTCGAAAGTTGTTATCAGATTTCTCTGATTCGAAAGGCATTCGATTTATATGATTATTCTTTTGCACATTTATGAAAAAAAAATACATTTTAAGAATGCATTTTTTATGAAAATAAAATTGCATTTTCGAAAATGTGACCCCCCCCCCCCCCCCCCCCCCCACACCATAAAATTTTTTTTGTGAAGCGAATATTATCTAATTTTCTCTATTTTTTGGAAAACACGCTATTCATTGTTTCCATACTAAAAATATATTCTTTTTGTATTTTATTGTAATTTTTATATTTTGTACAGGTTTTAAAACAGCTTGAAACTTGCAATTCATCATTTATAAACATAAAAGTGATTTATTTAGGTCAGCGTTTCCCAACAAATTTTGCTTCACAGACCCCTTGACACAATTCAGCTGGATCACGGACCCTCAAAAATATTGATTTTTTATATTCCAACAAAATCTTTTATTACCACATAAGTGGTTTTATCTATATAAATAAAAATCAAATGATGTTCGCTGGTAAGCGCATTTCACCAGAACGGCTGGACCGATTTGGATAGTTTATTTGCCTGTAAGGTTTCTAGTAATCTGAATATTGTTCTAACGGAAATAAAATTAGGAAAATTAAAATTCTGGAAAAACTGAAAGTGTGATTTTATGAATTTTTTGTAGAACTTAAGACCATAACCACATAGGTAGAAATTGCCCAGGGTACAAATAAAATAGCACTGGGAAAACACTATACAAATAAAATAGTACTGGGACAATACTGTTTTTCACAATATGCCAATACCACCCAGCAAAATTTTTTAGAACAGATTACCTTTGAACCTGTTCTAGAACAACTTCTTTTACCACCGGTTACATGGAACCGGTTCTAGAACAGGTTCCTGGAGTCGATATGTAAGGTGTCACTGTCCCAGAAACAGTTCTATAACTGGTTCTAGAACCGGTTCTAAAGCAAACTGTTCTTCTTTGGAGGTAAAGAACCTATTGGAAATATGCCAAACTCCATATAACAAGAAGCTGTTCTGCAGCCAGTTATTTGGATTTTACTATTTTACTGAGCAGTCAAAAGGTGCATTACCAGTACTGTTTTCTTCAAAATTACGACGTGTAAATTAGGATTTTAATTCAAATTTTGTTATTTAATAAGCAGTAGAATTCCGGTTTAACAAATAATCGATTTTTCAAACTCCGATTTAACAAATTCAATAAATCGGAACAAAAAAGCATAAATTTAGTCCCTGTTTATCGAACAAGACGATAACAAATTAAATTAGAAAAAGAAATTCAAAAAAACAAAATAAGCCAAAATAAAATAAAACAATTAATAATATGAATTTTCATTAATTACACTCTAATTAATTTCTGTTGATATTTACCCAACTTATAGTAGGAAACTTTACTCCTACTATAAGTTGGGTAAATTTACTCTTTGTGCGTAAATGAAAATAAAAATACACACATTACGTGTAAGGAAGTGCACACAAAATGTGTAATATTACATTTCAAATGCGTAAAAGTTGAAATGATGTTTTAGGATTGCCAAATTATTGTGTAAAAAAAACAAGTTTAATGTGTAAATATGCACACAAAATGTCTTAAAATGCATTTTTAAATACGTAAAAATCCATAAAAATGCGTACATATACCACCGATATGTTAAAATATGTTTCTTTTTTTGCAAATAATAAACTATATGCGTTTGTTTATAATGATTTCTTATCTAAAAATGGATTTCGAAATTTATATACATATACATCATAAAGAAAAATATCAAGATTTTAAGAAAATCTTCCTAAAGAAATAATCTTATTATCTGGGGTATTTGGCAAATAGCAACGACTCTAGGGAAGCCTCCGTTTCTTATTCCTTCTCCCTATATAAAATCCTAAGATACTGAGGTCTTTTTTACTTGGAAAACGCAATACATTCAAATGTTTTAATATAAAAAGCTTCCCGTTCTAAGGAAGTTTTTCCAAATGAAGTCTTAAGTCTCGTTAAGCTGATTTTTTAACTAGGCAGCCAATTACACATATTCTACCCGTCACCATATTTTTTACTATTAGACAGAACTTAATGTTTGTTGATATATCATAGCCAATATCGGAACTTCATGATGTATTTGTATCATAGACAGGAAGTCCAAAATTATAGCGCCGTTATTACCGCTGCTTCCATTAGACTAAGGAGCAGATAAAATAAATATTGCCACTAATACAAATAATTGCTCAAGTCAAAGTTACATCTCTATATCCAGTTAAACTTGATTTATTTGAAAAAAAATTATTCAGTTCGATGATAGAATCAATTTATGTGTACGTTTTTTTTTATTCAATCTATTTTTTTTTTATATTATTATTTGTTTTCTACTTTGTAAATGACAATGTTTTTATTACTATCAAAAATAGTACATTTACAAAATTTGTGCGTAAGATTTGAATTAATCACAAAAAAGCGAATTTCAGATACAAAATGCTTAATTATAAACACATTATGTCCATTACTACATTGTATATGTACTTATGTATATAAAACTGTGTATTAAATATATTCACGCATTTTGTGTTTGAATTTACTAATCATGAGTTATATTACACAAAAATTTACCCATTTTATAACAGTAAAATTACTAACATTTTTTAGAGTGTATGTGCAAAAAAGTATGCGCTATATATAGGGAGGTAATTTTTTCTGACTTGAAGTCAGCCCAAAATAAAAAAAATTTTAATTTGTTTTCACAAAAGTAGTTTCATTAAAGAAATTTTTCTTCGCTTTGTGAAGAAAATTTTCATTAGTTTACTGAAAATAAGTTTTCGTCCACTAAAATTCTTTCTGCCAAAAAAAAAGTAAAATTCGTAACTGAAACAGAATCTGTGTCTATTATTCATTGCAGTCATTCAAGAAAACTTGTTACATTTTATTGCTGGTAATATGGAATAGTATTCCACATAACTCGACTTGGTACTCCACATTACCCTCCAAGTTTGAGCACATAGACTTTTTGGGTACATACGCTTTTTCGCGTATGACTTTTTTTGACAATAAAGATAATGCAGTTTTGCAATGAACACTGTTTGAAAACAAATCATGTTATATTTCAACATCGGCTTTGTAAATATATCGTCAATACTTTGCCGGAAGGAAAACTTTAAAAATATAATAAGTAGGTATTCCACATTACCCGATCTTACTCAAATGAAGCAGATTTCCATATATTTGCAATGTTTGGTTGAAAAACTCAAAGTTTTATGTTGCTCCAAAAGCAACGATTATAGTGATCAGTTCCACACCTAGCGATTTTTATGAAATTTTATGCATTTAAACTCCTAATTAGTAGGACAGAACAGCGTTTTAATTATTTGTCGTTCACGTTCTATCGTTTAAAGTTGATTTTTTTTTTATTAATTTTATAAAAATATCTACTGCTCAAATAGTCGTAATTATTAAAAAATAAGTCAGATTTTCAAAATTAATATCTCATTTTTAAAGCTTATTGAAGCTATGATATATAAGTTTTTGAAAAACAATAAAAAAATGGATGGAAATAAATGGAACTCATTTTTTTAATTAAATTTTTCTTTGCAGGTTGATCAAACATATAAAAAATTCAGATTGGAGTCACAATTTGTTCTTTAAATAAAAGATTTTATCCGATATTACTACGATAATATTTAACAAAAAACAACACAAATTTCCAAAACTTTCAAAAAAAATATAATTTATTTTATTATTTAACATTATGACATACATATATCCCATGATTCCCATAAACACTTCTGTAACAGTATCTTGTATAATCCTTTTAATTTCTCTATTTTGTACTTCATTTATATTTCTAATGGTCTTAAATTTATATTTTTATATACATATAAATAAGTCTACTATAAAATTTTGTAGCTAATTTATAAAAGTCGTTACAACAATTTAACACATTTATTAAATCCTTGTTACAAACACAACAAAGTCATTTTATAAAAGCCATAAAATTTCAATTAAGCTCTAACTACATGTTTCACATAAATATACACACACACTGATACGATATATAAAGACAAATACACACATACAATAACAAGATTTTTTTCACTGATTAATTGGCAAGACAAAGTACATACGCACACTGGCAAATATTCCTTTACAAATACGCACTCATACACACACAGACGAAGTCATATACGATATTTAACCCCAAACATTGTTTTTATGAAACTAAACAATCGACAACAATTTATAAAATAAATTTACAACAATTTACTGCTGCAATTTTATTGTTGAAAAAGTTTTTTTCATTTTATTCATATTCTTGCTCAAACATAAGACTTTTGAAAAGAGTAAAAATTCCAGTACCCTTATGGAAAATTCATGCATATACCGAGAAGAGAAAAAGGGAGACCTTCAAAGAAAACTTGTTGAAATTTATGATTTTCTTTGCCAAAATATATATATTACCATAAACACACACTGATATGAACTAGTTCAAAAATTTGCGACACCTCTTGAAACTGACTTTAGATCAGAGCTGTCAAAAAGTGGAAATGGGAATGTATTGGTGATTTAAAATAAAAATGAGAATGTTTTGGTGCAATTGCACTGAAAGAAAAAATATCTGCGTTGTAATTGTTTATATAATATTTGCATGCAAGGTACTCAGCTTCATGAAAAATATTTAAAGAAAATAAGAACTCACCTTATCACTATTTATTCCATATCGCTCATTTACTGCAAGACTGACATAACTCAAAAAAACACGATTTTCAGAAAACGAGCTTAAAGTTTTCAATCCATATCTGCATCGCTCGATTCTTTCCATATTTATTTCGTCACGTGTTTTATAAATAGGGGGTTTCAATTTTTTTTTTCTTAGAGAGAGTTGTGTTCGAATTCGCTAATTATCGGGAGACCCGTGAGTAGCACAGTTTGCACCCACTTTAAAGAAAAAAATGAAATATATAATCCTCTATCTCGAAAAGTACACATGATATTAATATGAAATTTTTACACAATATAAAACATGATATAACTAACAAATCTCCATCAAGTCAAAAATCGCATTTTTTGACTTATGACAGTCCTGAAGTAAATATCCCGATGAAAATAAATTTAAATAACAAATATGCAGGTGCTTGTGCAAATTTAAATGTAACTGACACTAATAGAAAACATATGATTTTCTATTGTTGATTTACTTGAATAAACGTCACTACATTGCTAGGTCTGTCTAAAAAACAGAGTAGTATTTGGAAGATGACAAAGCCAATTGTGACAATTTTTGTTGTTGTTTGTGTTTTTTCTTTGGTATTTTAAATTTTGAATCTCGCTCCTAGACGAGGACAAGAAATTCTCATTGAGTTTGTGATTTAACATAACAAATATCTCTAGAAATTCTAATAACAAAGTCCCCTGAAGATTTCCTTAGGCAGGAATGAAATCCGGATGGGGACACGCCTACATCAGATTGCTTTTCACAATTTGTTAAATAAGTTTTGGGACTTTAGCATATTTAATTACTATAAATGGATATGTTTTCAATGTATCAATAAATTTATTAAAAAACAAAATATGAGTGCCTACAAAAAAAATTATTAGGTTGATGTAAAATATTAGCAGAGTACCTAAGTTATGAAACCTACTATGTTAAATGCTAACATGAAACTGATTGGATTTGTTTGTTCTTAAACATTCTATTTTGATTGTTGGGTTGACCTGACCCAAGCAGAAAAATACAGTCGGCACAATATTGACAAAGCGTCGACAATGCGTCGGCGACGTACGGTTATGAGTTGGCAGAACGTTTTAGGTTCTCATTCGATTTTCAAAAAATATTTGTAATCTGCTATTAAAGACCAATAAAAAACATTCTTGCATGTGTGGGTTATCTCCAAAAGTTCTCGCGATATTCCCATTTAAAAATGTGTAATTTCAAATTTATTTCGACTCAGGTCCAGTGTTTTGCAAATAGCGAGACGAAATCGGAACCAATTTCTTTATTTAACTAAAAAAATTCTTGATTATATAAAAAAATGTATGCAATATCTTTTTCCACTCAAAAACTACGTTCCCTTAAAGTATAAATTAAAAAAATTTAATTTCTTCGATATATTCGCTAAAACGCACTAACAGTCGTTTACCTCCAGATAAATATTTTCTTTCTGATCATAGAAAGTGTGTATACTTATCTGAAAGGTCTTTTTTGATATAAAAGTGAGTTGTGTTATTTGTTTGTTATTACCCAGCAAAATAAAGTGGAAGTAGTGCTTTAAGAACCTCTTTAACTTGACTTCCAAAGCATTAGCATACGCACATTTTTCACTTTAATATAAGTTATTGTTAACAACTGCCAAAAAATGGTAAATTAAAGTTATTTTAAACAGCATTTGCATCACCATATAAATTAATTGGTATCTAAATTAATAACATCATAAGAAGTACTTTTTTATAAGTTCATATATATTTTTTTATATGGAGGTTGAGGTGGTAAGTGGATGGATTTGCAATCAGAAGGTTGCGAGTTCAATTCCGGGCCGGGGAGATAATTTTTTTTTTATTTTTTTTTTAATTCTAATTAATTTTTTTAGTATTTTTTATTTAATTTGGTTTTTCTGAGTATTTTAAGAGAATTAAGTAATTTAAAAACTACCAAATAATTAACATCTTGACTTTAATCATAAAGAATTAAATTAAATTAAATTAGAAAATTGTTATCCAGAGTGGACAAATAATTATTTGATAAAAATCTATTTTTTGGTCTTTGCGATGGAACTTTTTGTAAAACTTATTTAAAAAAAAACCTAAGGTTTAATATTTTTTATTGTTATGTTGATAAGAAAATGCAAAAATGTATTTCACTGCTAAAAATTATTTTATCGAATTTTTCATATTTGTTTTCAAGATATACTTTTCAGGTATGCCTCAATTGAAACGTGTGCAATATTCAAAATAAAATTAGGTAAAAAAATTTAATTTTGGCTTCAAAAATCTAGTTGAGTTTTTAATTCTATTGTTTCGGATAGCAAAAAATTAGCAAAACCAAAAAATATCGAAGCCAAATTTTGAAAGCTAGTTTATTAATAATAATAATTAATTAGTCAATTAATTAATTAAAACCTTTTACTTAATTTAAATATATCACTTTAATTTACCTATAGAGTTTTTACCGACCTCTTTCTTCAAATCTTTAGAAAAAATACGGGAAACATTAAAAGATCTTACGTTCCAAGGCACAATCGTTTCATTGCAGGCCCACTTTATCCGATCTGTAGTTAAACTACTTCTCCAATATTTTTTTTCTCATTGTCATAATCTATTAAAGACACTTCTCGTCAAATTAATTATTAAAAAAATATTTTAAAATTTGCAATGAATTCAAAAATGTTAAATGAGCATTTTTATTATTTCTTAATATTTTTTTTAACCTCGTCAAAACTTAAAAATATTTTAAAAATAATTTATATCTCAGTGATACGAAATCAAATAATAAAAATATTTTAAAATCATTATTTTATCTTTTTTATTATATATAAAAATATATCAATATTTTCAACTTAAGTTCGTTTTAAGTTTGTTGTACTGCATAAGTAACTTTGGTGCAAACGGTAGCGCGGTCTACTTTAATACAGCAGACCGTAACTCAGATTCGTGTGTTCAATACTCGCTGGCACCAAAAGATTTTTTTTTTAATATTTAAAGTTACGTCCCTAAAGTATGCTGCACATTTTTATTAAATAAAAATGTTAATATATATTTGAAAAAGACCTTCCATGAACTATTGAAATATAGCATCCATGCACTGTTTAAAATGCTATTAAAGAAGTTATATATTCACTCCATCTGCCCAATGACACGACCATGTTAAAATCATTAATGATTCACCTAAATTTGCACCACATCCGACTCAGTAGAGGTGGTGTTTTTACTACTTCTTCCTCAGCTCTTATTTTGCTGGGTAATTATAGATGACGCTAAAAGTTATTTGTACTTTTTATTGTCATCTATAAATAATGAAGAATTAAAAGACTTGCTTTTTACCTGTTAGATATAAAGCATGAAGTGTCCGATTATTTTGTATTAAATAAAGCAACAATAAACAAATTGTTTTCCTATTTTTTTTTTTTATTTATAAACAACATTATAAAACACTTTTTACCTGACCCAATAATGTAAGATAATAATACAAAGACATATAATAGGAAATATATGAATAAGGAATATCTTTGATACCGTTGAAAGGAAATTTCTGTAGATTACGACATTTTTTTAAAAAAAATCCCATTTATCAATCTTGGAAGAACAAAAACTTGGGTAATCCTATAGGAAGGTAAAAATTTCAGTTTTTGTTAAAATGTAAATTTTTAAAAATGTTAAATGTTAAAAATAACATTTCTGAAGCGTCTGTGGGGAAAGTATATACAAATCAGAATTTTTTTTATCATACCTCGCTTTATATAAAAAGGCCTTTCAGAAAAGTATAAACACTTTATAGGTTCTACTTTAAACGAATGCTGTTTTTTGAGTTGAACAAGATATTGCATTAACTTTTTTTTATTTAATCACGAATTTATTTAGTTAAATAACACATATATTAAAAAAGAAATCGGTTCCGATTTCTTCCCGCTATTAGCAAGACACTGGACCCAAGTCGGCCCAAATTTGGAATTTCACATTTTCAAATGGAAATATCTCTTGGAGATAGCCCACACATGGTTTTTGTTACTCTATACTAGCAGATTACAAATATATAAATTTTTTTTAAATCGGATGAGAAACAAAATTTGGGAGCACTCAAAATGTTGTATGCAAAAAGTACCCTACTTTGGAGAGACATATAGCCGACCCAGGGAGGCTGGGAGGTTCAACATCAAAACTTAAACTCAATATTACGCCACTTATGCCTGTTTAAAATTTTATTGCAATCGGACCGGTATGAAAGAAATGGCGGAATTATTTCCAAAAATTTTGTGATATATCCCACTGTGCGTTGGTTTGAGCGAGATTGGCACCGTTGGCATAACATTCGTAATTCAAAAAATTTGGTCCTTTTAAAATAGCTTAATTTAAATTATTTTGAGAAATATGTATAATAACACACATTTAAAAAGCAGCAATACAGTTTGGTCTTAATCTTACACACAGAGAAATAAAGTGCCAACCGAATTGAAAAGTTAATATTAATGGTAACAACTTATAAATTCAGTTAGTACAACAATATTTACATTAGAGCTCTGAATATTTTGAAAGTTGCAACTTAGTTGCAATTTAGTTGAATTAACCGAACTTTGTTGTGAAAACTAATGTTAATTTTTGCCAACCGTCTGTAATAACCGAATTTGAGTCGTAATAACAGAATTTCAGTTGGCAAATAGCTAAATGGTTCTTTCTCTATGTGTATAGATCATATAAAAGTGTGTAAAAAAAAAATGAAAATATTGGTAAAAACAATATTGGCAAAGTATTTTGCGGATGGTACTGGCAAAACATATGCTTTGCAAACAAAATAGTGCATTCCTAGTACAATATTAGTTTTACCTTTTTTAATTTTTAACTCAGTGGGCTTTACAAAAAATATCATTGCCAGTACTAATTTCTTGGTATGGTTGGCAATTTCTACCTGGGAACTCATCTTAATTTAATATTGGAAAATACAAAGTATATTGATATGTCAAAATTGTTGCTTTTCAAATAGTTTTGAATTTATAGTTACACTCAAAATAATAAGTTAGTAGAAAAGTTAGTAAAACGTCTTGTAAATCAGGTATACTATTTTTTAGCAAATATTTTTGCTAAAATCGTGTTTTCAGCTAAAATTTTTGTTATACTTATTCAGCACTTAACTGTTTTATACTAATGCTTTACTAATATACTAATGTTTTACTAATTAATTTTGCTAAAAAAATTGTGCTGATAAGCAGATGTCGCGGCATGTCAAGATGTAGTAGAGAAGAGGAAAATGATATTAAAAAGTACAACTCTAACAAGACAAGTAAAAAATCAGCAATGAAAAAACATATACAGACATGTAGACAGAGTAAAGAGAAAGACAAAAACACACATCTTAGGTAGATTTGTATGGTTTCTTTTTCTTATTGCAAAAAAAGGGTTGTTTTTTTCGTTTCGTTTGTTTTGTTTATTTTTTCGTTTCGTTTCTAGAATTATCTTCGGCAGTTTCGTCATAGCATCATTAAGACAACCATTGATGTAAGTAGTTGAAAGAAAATTTTTGTTATGTTATATATATTTATTTCTATATATTTTCAGATATTAAATAAATTCATGTCGTCAATGTGGGAAATTAAAATTGTTATATTTCGTTATTATAGTAAATTATTGTTAAAGAATCACAAAAATATGTTTTATGATTTTCAGCAAATAAATTAACTAAATTACAATTTTTCTACAAATTTTTTGCGTTTTTTTCAGTCTACTAAAATTCAGCAAAAAATTTATTAATTTTTACCAACGCTTTTTCATTTCTAATCTACTAAGTGTTAGCAAAACTTTTGCTGAATCTACAAATTTTGTTGCTAAAAATCAGCTCGCTGATTTTCAGCAAAAGATTTTGCTGGCATTAGCAACTTTTTTGCTAGCATCCTCCTGACTAAAATTTTGCTGAGTCAGCAAAATTTTTTGCTGACTTTACAAACTTTTTTTTATGAGTTAGTTTTGGCCAAACAAATTCTCATAAAGTTGATTTTGTTTGTTGTATATAATCAGTTAAGCAAATTATTGTTTTCTATTGCAGACAACTGAAGATGTGGGTGATGCCAATGAAATAATTGTATTGTTTATCATGGAATTGATCAAACTTTTTGAAAAGCAACAAATAAAATCTAATATGACAATATCATATTAGATTTTGGACTTGAGATAAAACAATATTCTAATTAAATATATGAATCGCTTTTTTCTCAAAGTGTTGAAAATTTTTAAAATTCCTCATATACTTTTTTATATGTACGGCAAAGCGTTTTATAGTACACAGCTGCAAAGTCGTTAAAATACACTAACCAAAAGAATTAAAGCATACAATGGTTTAAATGTGAAATTTTATGGCATTTGCACACATATTTTTCATTAAAAAATTACGTGTTAAAAAAAAAATGGATGCATACATATGAGCTTTAGGGTTATAAGTTTTTGCATATTTTTTTGCAAAATTTCAAAATTTACATGTCATAGCCATGTAGCCCTAGAAAAAATATTAAGAACCATGATTTTACTTTTAAGTAGTTTTCCAGTTCATATTGTATTACACTATTTAAAAAAAGTATTTTAGAAATAGGTTTCGGTGTGTGAACTGTTTTTGTTCCGAATTGACCTAAAACAAGGTGATTTGGTCAAAAAGTCTTTTAGAAAGAGTTGTCGTTGCGGAAGGTTTTCATAAAATGCTGCCCTGTAGATTTTTCGCAACAAAAAGTTATAACACTAATGAGCATATCAAAACATAACCACACTAAAATTGTACAAAGAACTTATCGCTTACTTCCGTTTCCTTTAAGGAATAAGAAAAAAACTTAAAACCTCCAATCTGTGAAATGTGTTTGTGTTTAGGCAACATTGTCAGTTTTTATGCTTTTGTGAATTTTTTTAGGCATTTTTAATGTGCGCTGCCATTTATGAAAGCATAAGTGTAAAATCTTTTGATAATCTTCTTCCTGTGTAAATTAATTTGTATGAGTGTGTGTGTGATTGGCTTTGTTTGATGAGCGTTATTTTAACATCCTTTATTAAATTATATTATGTCGAGTAACTTTTTTGTTTGGTATATAAAAAGTTTTGGGTGATAAAAATTATTTAAATTAATTGAAATTTTGAATTTATGAGCAGAATTTCTTAAAGAAAATATTATTTTTTTTACTTTCGAATTAAGTTAATAAATAAGATTTAAAAAATTCAATAACGAAACCAACAAGTTATTGTGCTACCGAAAAATAAAATCTATTGTTTATTAAATTAAATCTAATCCCAGTCATGTAACCTTAACCCCAATTGTAAATTTTGTCCTTGTCTGGTTTCCGAGTAACAGACTATAATGCAACATCATATAACTTCTTATCCACTAACATTTACAAAAGAAACATAATTTTAATTGACACTAATTCTCAGGATTAACATGTCTGATAAAATAATATAAATTCATTTTAAGCTAATTTTTGCCTTGTTTCACCCTAAAACAAAAACTTTTGACCATAACAAAATCACACTGAAAAGCTAGAAAACAATTAAAACAAACTTCTTTAACACTTTTGGCCATTGTCTTCTTATGATACGGACAAAAGGAAATATAATTTTTGGGCCGAAATAAAAGAAAAAAACTAACTGTTGCTTTAGGCTCACAATGAACCGTAAGAAGAGGAATTAGCAAAAAAAAAAAAAAACACACAGTATAACAAATTATATAAAAAAAACAACTTATTGGACCTAAATATAAAGATAATTTATACACTCAGAAAAAAACGTTGGTACAAATTTTAAAGTAAATAACTTAATTTGAAAAAACATTTAATTAAACTAGATTTTTAAACTTTAATTTATAGCATAAAACTACCTCAAAATTGTTTTAATTCGTTTATATGGAACTCGTTTTAAATTTAAAAAAAAAAAATAAAAATGTCAAAAACTATTTATTTAGCTTATTTTGATGACTTATGTAGAGTATAAAATATTTTGTTTAAAATTCTAACTTTTTCAAATTCATTTAAAAAAAGGTCTAATTTCCACTGTATGACGTGCGATGGATAACATGAACATTTGGGTGGCAGCAGGTTATATGGACGATTTTTTTTTTTTGAATTGTAATGCTTTTCGCGCGGAATATTGTGCCATTTGGTGTAAAAAAATATTACAAATATTTCCCGTGCCCAAAGACAAAGAGGTCAAAGGTCAGATTTTTTAAGCCCAATATTTTTAAAACGTGTTTTTTTGAAGAAGTTGTTCGTTTTTGCCCGAATTTGTATACAAAATCATTCCACTGCATTTACAATGTGCAATTATTAATAATTATAAAAACAATGAAAAATTTAATCCTTCCGTGCCCAGTGGGTTTTAAAGTTTAATATATTTTGTACCGTAAAACCGTAATATTCTGCACTTTTTTTAATTGTCTGAGATATGTTAACAAATTATCTATGACAATTTTAAATCATTAACCCCTTTTGTTCACCGGGGTCAAAAGTGTTATTAAATTAAACATTGAATAAATAATTTTTTTTCCGGCACTATTTTCGCAGGGCGGGGGACAGGTGGCATAATTTGGGTACCTGTAGGACCGCGAGACTTACGTGGCCCAACTACGACCTAGGGCGTACAAACTCTCTCCTGAGCAGGAGCAGGAGGGATGTCTCGAGGCTGACGGCTGTCCTGACCGGTCATTGGCTGATTGGTAGGCATGGCATTAGACGTGGGATTGTACGCGGTTCGCATTGTCGCAGCTGCGGCATACCGGGTGAGGAGGAGACTGTGGAGCATCTTCTGTGCGATTGTCCGGCGCTGCAGAATATTCGACTCCGGATCTTGGGTGACCATATACTCGACGACCTCTCGGTAATATCACGTGTGGGATTCGGTGATCTCATACGTTATATTAACCAAACAGGTGGGTCTAGTACTCCGGATATTAGTTCCTTACGGGTAGTGTGGTATCTTCAAAACGGAGTCGCTTTTGACTCTACTTGATGCTCACGAGTAGCGTGAGCTGCCACTTAAACCAACCAACCAACCAACCATGGGACACTTTAATTGTAATGAGTTCTTAGGTTTTGTAAATTTGCTTCTTCTGAAAATTGCTGTCTATAATTTTGTACAACCTGACAAAAAGAAAAACAACAAATTTTAACATACAAATCTTTAAATAAAATTAATAAAACAAGTTGTCATTACTTTAAATAAATGATGCCTCTGATCATCATCTTTTGTAATTTTCTCGTAGAATTCTTGTACTAACTTAATTAATCTTTCGGCGCAGTCATTGACAATTTTTAAGTTTAAAATTATGTTCTTTCCTTTACGATAGTCGTCTAAAATTGGCCAACAACTTGAGTCTTTTTTTTAAAAAGTCTGAAGAAATGTTAAACCTTTGTAAAAGCTTGTTGGTGTTTTTGAAAATAATTCCTCCAAAATTACATTATTGTCTCTGGCAAGGAAATGGCTCAAATTTTGTTGGTTTACTGTTAGCCTTTTTGGATATTCATCTCCTTCTTCTTCTAGATTTTGTTCAGACAAGTTTGTTGCAAGCATCTTTGTAGTAAATTTGGCTTTAGTTGCTAAATCGATTCTTTCGTCGAATAAGGCAAAAACTCCACATTCTACATTCAAATAATAAAGATGGTTAAGCAATTTCGATATGGCCTTTTCAGCTATTGGTTTGTTAATTGTTTTATCATTTTCTAATTACTTTAAAAGTTCGATGTCATTTACAGGAGCTTGGTCTGCTTTATCAGCGTTAAACCAGAAAATCGAATAACACTTAACCACAAATCCAGCTACTTCAATCAAACCATTTATTTCAGCTTCGGTTATTTCGGGAAATTGGTCTCGAAATATAATAATTGTTAGGCAATAAATGGCCTTGGCCATCCATTTGGCTAAATGGAGTGCGTCAGGCTTTGTAAATTTAATTCCCCTAGGTGGAATTTCTCCTAAGATCATCGTTATTAATTCCAAAAATTCCTTGTAGTCATCACGAGGAAAGTCTTCCTTTATTTTAAAATTTCATTGAATCTGGGGTGTGTTAATTCAGTCAAAAAAGCTTTCTGCTGTATTTTAGGCCAATGTTTCTGAAATTTATTAAATATTACTATTTCAGGACCATTAGAAGCACTTGTATTTGCTTCCATGAATACTGATGATCAAATAATTTCAAAGATATGATGTCTGCACCCTAGGTATAACACATCTCGACCAATTCTTTTTTCCAAAAGGTTACAAGCTCCTCTAAATTTCCTTGTGTTCGACGCGGTTGTTTCGAACACAAATGCCTCTACTTTGTCTAAAATATTATTTTCTCCAAAGTATCATAAACAGCAGATGATATTTCTAATCCAGTTCCTGCTGCTATATCAGGCATATTTAGTACATGCTCAAGGCCTGGAGCAGTTGCTATTAAAGCAAGACGATCTTCAGTTTTTCCTGTAACACTAGATAAGAGCTTGGTATCCCAATGAATTGTCAATGGCGCAGAGTTTGTTGTGAATTCAGATACGATTTGTTCGCTATTTGTTTTTCTTAAAATATCTCTTCGTGACACGTAAGTCAGAATTATTTAGTTTAGCAAATAAATAAAAAGTTTTCTTTTTAATTAAAAGAGATTTGTTTAACATTTGCTTTAATTTAATAATACTTGTTTTAGTCTTTGTTATAACGTAAATTTTCACATTTCTAAGTAATAAATTTAGGGTAGTTTTGAACGGCCTAAAGCAATCCACATCCTCCTACCCCCCAGAATAAGGGGGTAATATCAAAACTTAATCTATATTAAAGTTGTCCATAAGATATTTAACAAATAAAAAATTATGTAATTATGTCAGGGCACAGACGGGTTAATTTTTCAACAAAAGAAAAATATTATGAAACATTATTAATTACGTTAGAAAGAAATATTGTAATTGTTTATAAAATTAACTATAAAAATAAATAAAAAATACCTAAAAAATACACAATATACCATATTTTGACCTTTGACCTCTTTGCTCAAATTTTGACCATAGCCGTTAGGGTTATATCAACTGGATCGATATTACGTGCGAAAACTATTGAAAATCGAAATTTGAATTTTTAGTGCTACCCTAATGAACATATTTTAGCCAAAACGAATAGGTTTTGTCGTTATGTTATTAAAAGTCAGTGTGTTTGCGACTTGTAGCGTGCGAATAACAAATACGTGAAATATATAAGAGAAAATTGTATAGTTGTTACTTTTACTTAAATGTTCATAACTTTAGTAGTTATCCACAGATTACCGTTGAAAATTATTTTTTTTTTTTTTTATGTTTAAGAAAAAGAATATTTTATATTTTTCAAAATTTTCTAATTTTAACTTTTGTTGGAAAAAAAATTTCCGTGTAATTTCACACATAGGTCGCAAGTAAAACAGTGTTCGACTGATCGAAGTAGATTAATCCTAACTCGAGATATTGTCAAAATAATCAAAATACTAACAAATGAAAATACTCTATTTTACAGTTATATTAGTTTTTTGTTTTTATATACATCGAGATTATTTTTATGTTATTTTCAATTTATAACGAGATTTCAACCTCCGTATATTTACAAAAATAAAGCAAATCAAACATATTAGCTAGGTTGATACTAGTATTTCGATCTGGCTAAAGATCTCATCAGAACCCGAAGTTTTAGAAAAGTTAGAGCCTCCATAATAGGCAGAACTTTAACAAAAAACCTATTAATAATCAATTTTGCTCCATTCTTGTCTTCTTAGTAATCAAGCACGTGGTTAGTTATATTTCAAAAACTACTTCATAAAAAAATATATAGTGCGATTTCGGTTTTAGAAGGCCTTAAAACATAATAAAAAATAGTCTCATATACTAGGTTAAGTATATTAGAGTAGGTATTTCCTATTTCTTTAAAAATTATTGATCTTAAGTGTCAATTTCGCCAAGTCCGAATTTTTGACACTTTGCTAAAGGTACCATTTTTGTGTTATGTTATGTTTTACCAAGCTCTACGTTATGTTCGTATACAAAATCTACCAACTGGGCTATTTGGGTTTTATTTTTATCAATCACTTAATTTAAAATTTATTTGCCATTTAAATGCCCAGTGCATACAAGCTTTACCATATAAGTGGTTAAATAAGTACTTTTTTTATAATTGAAAATAGCCTCAATTGTCATTACAAATCTCAGTACTCTTATTTTGGAATGTCGCGATAAATAATGGCATATCATTACTAAATATATTACAAAAAATCAAGAAATATGTTGATACCTATATTCTTACTAGTATGGTCAACAATAATGAGTCTTAAAATAAATTAAAAGAAAAAACTGAATAAAATAAAAAATATAAAAAAAACATAAATTACTTGCTTGAACAATATGGCATTACTTTTCATCTTATAAAAATTCAAAAATAAGTAGTAATATATGAACTAGAGCTGAATAAATAATGAGTCTAAAAATAGATCTTAAAAAAATTTGTATATCATGACTCTATATATAAAATAAAGTTTAAAATAAGTACTTATGGGTAACGCATTATTTTTTGCATTGAGATATAGGAAAAATTAACTAGGTATTAAAAAGTCAATATAATTTGAATTAAAGTTATGCAGAGAGTAAGCTGATGTTATTACTGACAGTCCAAAAAAAAAACAATATATGTTATTACGAGTACTCTCTGTCGATGTAGTACTGTATTTATAGAGTCGTGCGAAAAAGGTTTCACAATTCGTTTTAAATACCCGTCCAGACCAAATACACATTAGTATTAACCCTCTAACTGGCAAACGATGTTTTGCAACGAAATCCATACCATGTGCTCCACTCGAAAAACAAATAATAAGTTCTTTAAAAAATTGTTAATCGTTTCCTAATTTAGGCGATATGAGTCAAAATATTTTAGGTGGAAACTAAAGCATATAAAAGAGAAGATTTGGACAAAAATTATTTCTCTTACCAAGAAATAAATACACTCGAAAAACTATTCCTTTTCTGATCCTATTTAAGAAGATAACGCGATTTTCGCTTTTTGGGAAAAGCGAAATTAGGCGAAAAAGTATCAAAACGTCAATTTATATTGCTCAAATTTCAACGCATTGCTATTAGTATTTAATGTCTTCTATCTGCAAATTTTCATAAAAATCCGTCTATTAGTTTTTAATTTAAGACGATGTCCTTTAGATGAATCCTGATAAAATTCTGTGCGTCCTTGGACTAAAGTAAGGACTTATTATTAAAGATAAAGCTTCAATCTTACTTATATTTTATTGTAAAGAGTTTTTTAATCAACTTAAATTGGTTTTTTTATATTTTAAAAACTATATTTTTTTTTTAAATAATTAGGTTTTGAAATTTTACGAAATTTTGATTTTGAAGCTTTCTCGCTTCCAAACCGTGGACGGCACATGAAAACTTTTTTCGCAAAATATTTGAAAAATTTAGTTTTCTATCGCATTATATTAATTTCGAATTATAAAACGCTCATTTGACGCATTTGTGGTAAATTTTATGAAGACTGCCCTGAGGCAGATTTACCCGTTAGGGGGTTAAACAGCATCTTACATGCAGCAGAATTGGTGGGGAGGTAAAACTTTACGTAAATTTATAAAATAAATTTAAATGTAATAATTGATAAGTGTTTAAATGTTTAATTTTGTTTATTTTTGTTAGATTCCCAGAAGATGAATCTAATAAAAATACAATACAAAAAAAGTGGTAGACTTCGAAAATTTTATATTTTTTGGTGGTCTTATACACACAGTTGCAACCAAATTTTTTGCCAACCGAATTGTTGTGGTTCCACGTACAATCATTATTATTCAATTTTAATACTATTGTAATAATCGACATTTATTTACAAATTTCGAATTTTTATGGACTATAATATTCTATAAATATATTCACATACGTTTAACAAAATTTATTTTATTAATAAAAAAAAAGTATATGCCTCGAACTGGACTCGAACCGACGATCTTCTCTTCGTCAGGAAAGTACTTTACCTCTAGCCTAAACCCAATTTAAATATATTTTTTTTAATTTCAACCTTGCATATTTTCTAGTTTCAAATTTAAATATTTGTCTAAGAATAGATTGGTATGTATAATAGAAATTCTGTTGATAATCTCAATATTTTATTAGAGTTGCCAAAACTTTAAAAAAAAATTATATTTTTTAATAAGTAGTATTTTATTATTAAAAAATTCTTCTCCGCGAACTCGGCTCGAACCGGCGACCTTCTGCTTGTCAGGCAATTACTTTACTATTTTCAAATTTCTACCTTGAATATTTATTTTTATTTCATGTTTAAATATTAATGTCTAAAAATTAATTTGTATGTAAAACAGAAATTGGGTTGCTAATGTTAATATTTTTTTAGAGCTACCAAAATTATTAAAAAACTTTATATTATTTTAAAATTGGTAACGAAAACTTATATTTCAGATAGAGTGATCGGTTTTTTTGCAGGCTAAACTAATATTCGATTTTAACTACAAATTTTTTATTCAAGGTATAAAATCTCCGAAAAGTTGTTGGTTGCTGGTATCAAAGGTAATGTATAAGATAATATTTTTTCAATATTGATAAGGAAAACCAATAGTTTGAATGATGTGACTGTGTTTTGGTTAATTTCATATATTTTTTCTTTACGCTGTATTATAATTATTCTGATTATGATTTTTAAGTATTTACAATTAAAATTATTGAATAATGATTAAATTTTGTTGGTTACAATAGAATTCTGGTATGAGTTTTTATTATTATATAATATCCAAAATTACTATTAACTTCCATTAAAATTCATATTAAACCTTTCATTACCGACTTTTTGTTTGTGGTTTTATTTCTCTTTTGACTTCAGATTCTATTTAGGGTTGCTTAAACTAGAAAGCAAAAGGCTTACATATATGGCCCCTCCCACTCACCAAAAAAAAAAAAATGGATTCAAAATCGAATTTTTCAAACTGCCCAACCCACTTTTACCTCTAAAACATTAGAATAAACAAAAAGGTTTTTTATTTTGTTCTAGTCCTTAAATGAACTTACGTGCCAAGATTATAGCTTTGCTAGTTTAGGATACACCAAACGCACATTTTTTCGGATATAAAGGCTGATAAAAAAAATATGAATTTGTTAACAAAAATCGCTATTATTTTGCCCTGATGAACAGTTTGTGCATATAAAGATTTTTTCCAATGACCAATATCTTAATTAACATTTTTAAACAAAAATATTTTTTTTTTTTCATATATTTGTATTTATTGAATCTTTTCTTTAAGAAATTTACAATAAGTTATCAAATCTTATATCTAATCTCCTCTTGGTTTGTTGCCAGTGCAGCAAATCCAATTTTAGTATGCAGGGATCTACAAGATTAGTTTAAAGCGAGGTCAAAGGTGTCCAATTTTTTTAGACGCCTGTGACCTGAAAATGTAAGCAAGTTTTGAGGATGAATTGCCAACTTGGAAACATATTTAATGCAGTTTCCCTTTATTTCCTCACGAATAGTTGTGATATTGAGATCGGCATGGATGTTTTGATTTCTAATAAACCAAGGAGCACCAGTGATGCATCGTAAAAATCTTTGATTGTCTTCTTTGTAGTTTTTCGACATTCGAAGCTGACGCTGTACCCCAGAGCTGTATGCCATATGTCCAGATTGGTTTAATTATAGATTTATAGATTAATACTTTGCATTCTAGGCTAAGCGTGGACCTACTGTTTAAGAGCCAGTATAACTGAGCAGTTTTGAATTTTATTTAGGCGGACTTAGAATCAATATGGTGTGCCCATGTGAGTCGACGATCAAGGTGAATTCCAAGATATTTTACATGGTTCTGTGTTGGAACAGGGGTGTTGTTGATTAACAGGCGAGGGCAGGTTTCTTTTCTGAGCGTAAAAGTAACATGAACGCACTTTGATGCGTTTATTTTTATTTTCCAGTCTTCAAGCCACTGTTCTATATTTTTAATGTGAGACTGTAAACGGTTGTTCGCAACTTTGGGATTTGTATGAATGCTCATAAATGCTGTGTCATCCGCGAAAGTGGAAGTGTGAATTGCGGAATGTGTTGGCATATCTGCAGTGTAAAGAATGTACAGTAGTGGACCCAATATACTGCCCTGGGGAACCCCCGCTGCTATTTTTCTTTTCGTAGATATACTGTCCTTGGATTTCACTATAAAGGACCTATCCGACAGATAATTTTTGATGAGCTTATGTGTGTTTGTGGGCAATAACGTGACTATTTTGTGGACAAGGCCTTCGTGCCAGACTCTATCGAATGCTTGAGATATGTCAATGAATAAAGCAGAGCAGTATTGTTTGGCTTCAAACGCCTTTCGAATGAGAGTTACAATCATATGTACTTGTTCTATGGTACTGTGGCTTTTCCTAAAACCGAATTGGTGCATAGGAATGATATTTTGCGATGATATATAGGATGATAGTATATTTGAAATTATTCTTTCAAAAAGCTTTGACAGTATAGGCAACAAACTTATCGGCCTATAAGACGTGACTTGGGCTACATTTTTTCCAGGTTTGGGAATCATTATGATTTCAGATATTTTCCAAGATGAGGGGAAAAATCCAATACGTAAAATGGCATTAAAAATCCAAAGAAAAATTTTAAGGGCAGTATCTGGAAGCTCGCATATCATTTTTGGAGTAATTTTGTCTATACCAGGCGACTTTTTAACTTTTAGATTTTTTGCGTTTGATTTTAGGGTTGGAAATCGAATTTTTAAAGGTGCATAAACAGTATCATCTATTATTGCTATTATTGCTACATGAGAATTTGTATTATTGGGTGTGAATACATATTCAAGGTGATCAGCGAAGGTGTCCACCTTTTCTTGTGTTGAAACAAAAATATAAAGTTTTATTTCATTATCATATTTTTTATATTTTTTAAAAAATATGTACCAAGAGTAGTGAAAGGATTAAAAAAAACGTCAAGAAAAATAACTTTGCTTGCGGGCAACGATAAAAGTTAAATTTTTTTAAGCATTTCAAATTAATATTTTAAAGTAATATTTCAGCCATTCATTGATGGCGGAGTTTCATACAACGTCATACAGCGAAGTGCCTGTTATATTCATCAAGATCTAAGCAATCAAACCCCAAATAAGGACGCCTTTATCATACGAAATTTTGAGATTTATCATGTCTTTTATTTCGATTTATCATGTCTTTCCTATCGGTCATGTCAACTTTTTACACAGAGTTTAAAAACATCACGCCAAATAACTGTAACAAATTCGAGCCAATATCTCATAACCCAGCAAAAACAGACCTTTCCAAATAGTGATTCTAGTAATCTAAACTCGAAGGCTTGGACGTATTAAAAATAAATAAAAATGTGTTACTAATTTTTTTAAAACATGGTCGAGACGGGAATCGATCTCGGGACGTCTGATTAACAGGCGATCCCGGGACGTCTGATTATCAACCGAGGCATATATATTATTTAATAGTTTAAAACATAAATTAATTTCCTTTAATGTAAATTCATTCAAGATATACCAAATTTTACACCTTACCCTATAGCTTATGAAAATACGAATTATAATAAGTCTAAAAATAGATTTCCAGAAAATGTTGTATCATTATATTTTACCTGGAACTAATAAGACGAATAACCTATTATTCACCGATTATTTTAATACTTAAAGTAATGCAAAAGGTAATAAGTACCCACTACAAAGTAATGTATAAAATAATAAGTAGTCAGTGCCATGTTTTTGCTGGGAATTTAGGGTTTTGGCCAAACAATTTAAAACAAAAATGCGCCATAGTGCAATATAACTTATTGAGATTTTAGATAATTTCGAAAATAAATATTTGTCCTTAAACAAAATTAATTGCAACTAACAAAAAAAAAAAAACATTTTTCTATGAGTGTAAACACAATGAATGGAAAAAGTTATGTGGTTTCGTAGTATTTATCTACAACCCGCACTTCTTGTAACTCTACCATAATCTATATAATCCCTTTTTCATGGTTTGTTTGTTAAGACCCTTATTTTTCTGGCTATTTAATATTGTTGACTTGTGGAGGATGTGAAACAAAAATAATACTTTAATGGTGGGTTTAGTCATTTTGTTTCTATCTTCGTCGTTGTTTAGCAACATTTGTAATTGCTCTTATTACAAGTAATTAGATAAAGTTGAAATTGTTGTTTAGGCCTTAAATCTGTAATCGATTAAAGGACTTAATGAAAAAAAAAAAAAACAAAAGAAAAATCATTTTCTCTTCTGTTCAAAAACGAAAATTATGTTAAACTTTAAAATTGTTTTAAAATTTATTACTGCAGTAAGTGGAAACCATTCATCTCTGTATTTTTATTTCTTGTAAATGTGAGTGTTCATATATGTACATATATACAGTCATATCTTCATCTGGTGCTATAAACATGATTGTGGTAAAATTCCCTATAATGTGGCAAGTAACAAAACCAAACTAACCGACCGACCAACGAACAACATGCATGTATTTTAAACTACTCACACACACACAAACAAACATTCAAGCACTTAATACAAGTTCATAGATTACATTTACAGTATGCAGTTAAAAATGCAATGCTCTATTAATGTATAAAGGAAAAAAAAGAAGAAGAAATATCAGCAACAGCAACAACTACAACAGCTGCTTATGACCATTTATTTATTTCTTTTTGGATTTTGCCTTCAAATTCTTATTCTCTTTACTTCATTCTTCTGTTTTCCTCTTTGTCCATGTATTTTTTTCTATTTTTTTTTTTTTTTTTGTAAGGGAATGTTCCCTAATGTGTTCTGTTTCCATTCGCTTTTTTTTCTGTTGTTGCATAAAATTGTCAAAAGTGTCAACTCCCAGCAGAAAATAGGATGCAGTAAAATACGCTTAATGCACCCTTACTGCTTCATAAGATGCATAAGTTCTTAAAGAGCAGACATGAATGACGAAATTTCATTGATTGCTTACATCGCTTTTTGTTGTGATTTCCAAAAAGTAATGAAATAAGCAATAAGTTTTCAACAGTTTATTATTATTTCAGTGAATTTTGATTAAAATTTGTTAAAACTTGAATTAAAAAAATATTGTTCGACCGAAATAAAATATACACTCACAATATTTTTTCAATAAATATTATTGAATATACATATTCAATTAAGTGAAAATCAGTTAAAAATGACTACTTACTTTTCGTTTAAAACAACTGTTAAAAAATTAATTGATAAAATCGGTAAGAACAATGGATTTTTTTCGTTTATTTTAATACTCAATAAAAAAGTTTTTGTTTTAAATAGAAAATTTAAACTGAATATTTTAGCTATTACAGAAAGTCCGTTTTTTGTTTATTTTGTTTACTGAATAACAAACAGAAAGTTAAAAAATATATTTCGTTGGTAATATAACTGTTTATTCTATTAAAACAACTTTACCGATTAACATTTTAAATAACTGTAGAACTTTTATGGAAAAGTTCTTGTTAGTGTGTATATGTATATATTTGTATTATTAAAAGTAAAATTTATATAAAAAAATAAAAAATAAGTTGGCTTATTGAAGCGTTTCTTTTAAGCGCAATAACAACACATTCCCCACAGAAAATAAGAAGCAGTATAAACGTTTGCTGCTTCCTTACTACATCAAAGGATACATAGCATTTAAAAAAGCAGAAATGAAATTCAAAATTTCATTTATTTTCGTTGTGATTTCAAAAAATTAATGAAATTAGCAATAAGTTTTTAATTCTTAAGGCAAAGTATACACGATTGATTTCTCGAAATATTTTGTCCGAAAATTAGAAAAATTAAAAACGGGGTTAATTATGATGTTTTCAAAATCCTTATAAATAGGTTTTATTAAATAATTAAAATGGGGGGTTTAATCAACTTACGTTGTGTATGAGGGTTACAGGAGTAATGACAAAAAGCGTAGAACATTAACAACTTAAAAACATAGAACAGCCCACTGAACAGTAACTGAAGACGGCGTGTCTACATTAGAACTGTCAGTGGGCTGTTTACACTATGCGCGTAAACAACGATCAATATTATTTATCCATCTATCAAAAATATTTTATTTTTAAATTGTTCTGATTAGTTGAACTTAAAAAAATGTATCAATATTATTGATCGTGTATAACCCACTTTATTTATAATGTTAAAGAATTTTGATTAAAATTTGTAAAAACTTGGATTAAAAAAATGATTGTCGAACGAAAATTCAAATATACACTGAGGAGCATAACTGTATCACAAACCAACAACTATCATTTTAACAACCTATAATTTCTATAAATTTTACTCAAATGCAATCAAATTTTTCATATTATGTTTGTACAAGTGTCTTCTCTCTTTCAAAAAGGTTTTATTAAAATCTGATCACAACAACAAATATAGGAAGGCATTATGCAAATAAATCAAAATGATACAGTTTTGCACTCACTATTTATTTTTATATATTTAAAACAATAATATATATTTAATAACTGGTCCAGTAACCCTTGCCTTCTTAAGCTCCTTCCATCGTCCGCTCCCACAACTCCTTCACGCCTTTTGGAGGACTGGCATATTTTGTAAGCTGCGATTTGACGTAACTCCACAAATTCTCGATCGGATTCATATCCGGAGATTGTGGAGGCCAAGTCATCACACCAAATGTTTTGCTTTTGAGCCAGTCTTTCACTACATGTGCGGTATGTATGATGTAATTGTCATTGTCATTCCAAGACCCATTTTTTCCACTACATCAGGAAGATTTTCTTGCAGGATGGACAAATATTGTTCTTTGCACATAATTCCATCGATGCGCACCAAGGGTCCCACTCCATCTTTTTGTTGCAGCACACGAGCACTGGACTGTCGCTGATTGGGATACGGTATGTTTTTAAAAATATGTGTGTATTACTGCTTATACTAAGAAAGATAAAATAATTTAAAGGTTATTTGGTCTGATGAGACTAAAATTAATCGTTTCCAATACGATGGGAGTGCATGGTATTGTACTAAGGACCCTGATACAATCCAACCAAATAAGGTACGCCAAACCGTTAAACACGGTGGAGGCTGTATCATGGTTTGTGGTCGTATATCCAAAGATGGAGTGGGACCCTTGGTGCGCATCGATGGAATTATGTGCAAGGAAAAATATTTGTCCATCCTGCAACAAAATCTTCCTGATGTAGTGGAAAAAATGTTTCAGTAAGACAATGACTTCAAACATACCGCACATGGCGCTTCATGCACACTTTCTGCCACAGCAGCAATATTCTCGGGTGTACGCACTGTTTTTTGGCTTTTCACGCTTTGGTTTATCGATGACGATGCCAGTTTCTTTCACTTTTTCACAAGATAACGAACATACGGGCCATATTCGTTCAGCGGAAGGATAAAACTAATTATCTGTCAAATCAGACATGAGCTAAGTGTTACCATTCACGAAATAAGCGCTAGTTGAAAAAAAAGTTAGATGGCGGACCCTTTATGAATAATTTGATTGGATATAAGTAAAATTTATCGAAACTATAGGTTGTTAAAGTGATAGTTGTTGGTTTGTGGTACACTTATGCTCCTCAGAATTTTGTTGTGAAAACTAATGTTCAGTAGTACAAACCGACTGAAATTCGTAATAACCAAATTTGAGTAGTAGCAACCAAATTTCAGTTGGCAAATAGCTAAATTTTTCTCTGTGAGTATCCGTAGCGCTTTAGGCTTAAATCTCCCTTATGAAACGGCCAGTTGGCATTGAGTTTAATTTCTATTTTACAAAAGATTTGACTTGAATTTACAATTTTTTTTTTTTTTTTGTTTTATTGTGTCAATTTTGAAAAACGCAGTAAAAGTACAATTTTTCGTAAACATAAAGTGAGTAACAAACACGTATTACAGAATTTTCAAAGTCGAATTTTTGTAAACATTAAGAATGTTATTCAGAATTTTAATAAACCTAATTGATTCCGTAAATGAATTAAGATTTCATAACGTTCCCTAAAGTGGCAGTTTATAAATTTTCTTATTTTAATACCCTCCACAAACTGTTATTACGGTATATATCAGATTTTAATTCCGTTTGTAACCCATCGAAATATAGTTGTAAGACCCCTTAAAGTACAAATACTCTTGATGCTTATTCAATTTTAAGACGATATACCCAGCAAAATATAGTGCCTACACAGAAGCGCTTCCGGAATTCCATACTTAATTACGAAGCGAATCCAAAGCAATTGCAGAAGGCATGATTTTTGTTCGCGATGTCTCAATTGGTATGTCTCTTTTAAGCAGGTGAAAAGCGCTTCTTTCATGTGCTCTTAGAAGCACTGAATTCATGACTTTTTAGGCAATAAGAAGCAATTTATTTCTATGCTGCCTCATCGTGAACGTTATTCACTGTTTCAAAGAAGTCATTTTTAGAAGCGCAGCAGAATGCTTTATTGTATGCAAGGCGTTGAAGCGCTATTTCGGAAGCATACAAATGTTATCTTTGCTGGGTAGCGATGTCCGTCTGTATGTTGAAATGGTGATCACAGCACAAAAACGCAATAAGGACTGCTCATTTAAAATTGTATTGATGTACTTTTTCCCAAAAAGTTGGGTATTGATAATGAGCGAAATCGGTCATTCCTTTCAACAGTTATGAGTGAAATTGTGCAGATACCTCTAAATTTTTCATTCAAATTGGTGTATATTAGTACAATTTTACGGTAGCGTCTGGTGTATAAAATATAACATCATATTTTATACCAGACCCTAAGAGGTGAGTAATATTTTAAATTCAATTAAAACTCTTATTTTACCCCAAAATTTTTTTTTGCACCAAAAAATAGTTTTTCGACTCATAAATATTTTTTTATCACACAATTTATTTTTACATCGAAAAAACTTTTTCAAATAAATATTTTGTTTTCACCTTTAATATATTTTTTTTTAATATATTTTTTTTTGTTGTTTTATTTGTAAGAGGTCATTGTGGAGGATATAAATAAAAAATTTGGTAAATTTAATGCATGTACTTGCTTTGATTTTTTTTTTCAAGTTTAAGTCTTTTTTTAAATGATTTATGCTTCTTTTTAACGGTTCTTGTCTACCTTCGACAATTTTACATGTTTCACAAAAAAAAAAAAAAATGTTTGCTTACCGCAAATAAATACGCTTTGCATATACTAACCCCTTAACCAGATTTAAACTATACATAAAACTTTTTAATAAACAACATTCAAATAAATTTTTATTTAATACCAATTTTTGTTGACATTACTTCGTTTTCTAAAATTAATATAGGCTTCTGAAGCGCTTTCTAACTTAGATGGACTTTAGGATACATGAAAATTGTTATATGAGATACATACTTCAAAAATTTTCTTATTTCTCAAGGATTTATGAATTCAGGGGAAGGATGGACAGGGATTGGTTGACTATACTAATAAGCACAGTTTCACGTTGCAACGTCTAGGCCAAAATAACTGATGTCTATTTAAATTTCGAAAAATTATAAAAAATATGTAAAATTCACGAGAGTTTTTTTTCCTATATTATTTCTTTTTGCTCATAATTATAACTTTCAAATCCATACCAATACGAAATGAAGTCACTGCTGCTTGGTGAAAATTTGTATCGTGGTTTACAAGTGCAATCAAAATTTTCCGATTTTTTATCTTTTACAGTTTTTTCCACGGGGTTTTTGCACTATTTAATGGAATTGAGTTTTAAGAAGAGTATTTAAAATTTGAAGTTGGCAAGCGTATGGCATGAAGTTTCTTTTTGTAAACAGTACTTCCGAGTCAAAGATGTATTTTAAAATATATAAAAGCTAAAATTTTATGAATTTTTTAAAAATGTTGCGAAATTTAATTATTAATTAATTAAAAAACGAATGGCTTGAGAACATAGTCAGGTATCTAGAGTGAATCTTTATGACGCACTAAATTGATAAAATGAAATAAAAAAAAATTTCATTCCTAACGAGTACAGCGGTAGTTTTTTCCAAACACATTTCGCTTGTGACAACTAAAGCGCTGTATTAATGTCGCCAAAACGTACATCACACAAAATATATTAATAAGCTTAGTACTTTAAATTTGTAGCCCAAATGCCAAGCGTAGGTCCATATTAGGCAACCTTCCTTTAAATTTAACAAATTTAAAGTGGTAATGTATTGGTTACGGAAATAGTACCAACATTTTCATTCATTTATTTTAAATTTATTTTTTTTTTTTTGGTAAATATATTTGAGTTTAAGTAAATGTAAGATTATGTAGTCGTATTAAAGATGATACTATTACAATTGTAAGAATAAGTTGGGCAATTTTTTATTGTTCAACTTTTTTTCTGTGTTTAACAAGAATTGCTCGTTTCATTGTTCAATTTGTCTAAATAAATTATGAGTTAAAACCATGCTATTTCTATACATGTTTCTTTTTTGCTGTTTCAGTATTGAATTTAGCAATAAATATTTTAAAAACTAGGATACTTGTTATATTGAAGAAAGAATGTCTTCAATTTTGTGTTTTAAACAAGTGGGTAACAAAAGGGTGGAAACGAAAAAAAGTACAATTTTAAAATCGTAATATTGCTTACATTAACAGCAATTATAACGAATTATAACATTAATTTCGACCAATATTTTAAAGTTTTTGCATATTAGTCATTTCATGTCAGACCGTACGATTTTTGGTAAAAATTGACTTTGATGTCTCCGATATATTGAGCTAGAAGAAAAGAATTTTTTTCAGATCTTTCGACTTGTTCGAAAATGGTGGAAAACATAAATTAAGTAAAAAAAACCAAATTTTAAAAATAAAAAAAAATAAATTAAAAATAAAATTATTTTTAAAAAGATAAGGTATTAAACTTTAAAATCCATTCACTAGTTTTAGAAAAAAAATCAGTTTAAATGTTGTTATGTCGGATGACTTTTTATGATTTTGAGAAATTTTAAAATGTCCATAACATTTAAAAAAAAAAAATATTTAATTTTTTTCTGGAAACACGGGTAAAATATTTTTTAATGTTTAATACGTCTGGCAAATTTTAAATAAATCGAAAGAGGTATTGTAAAAAAGGTGTTCGGTCTGACATGGAATGACTCATATACTCTTTTTTTTTAAAGAGTTTATGAGTCCAAGGAAGAGTTTCAATGCCATTTTTTCACTAAACTAATGACGTTTTCTCTACAATGTGAACGAAAAATTACTTCAACTTTATGAAAAGCTTCATTATTTTTATGAAACTATTTTGAATTAAACTTTTACATTAGCAGTATGAAGTTTTTAATAAATAATATGAAATTGTTCATTAAAATTTATGAAAAACTACATAAATTTAATGAAAAGTTTTAATGGACGAGTTCCAGTGACAATTCATAGATCTAATGAAAAAGTTCATTAATATCATGCAGATAATTCTCTCAGTGTGATGCTAAAAATGACGAGTTTTATCTTTAAACTCTGCTAAACTCATTATTATGTTTCGGGCACTTATAATTTAACCTTTTTAGACCAGTTTAATGTTGAATATACACACTTAGATAATTATGTAGGTAAAGACTACTGCAAACGCAGTTAAAACAAATGAAATTTCACTTAAACAGCACCACTAACCACTCAAAAAAAGTTTACCAAATATAAAGAAATTTGAACTAAATTATAAAAAATTAGGGAATGATTTGGCTCCAGAGCAATTTTTACTCAAACCAAGTACACAGTTTTCTTAACCCTGCATTACTATCGTCTGGATGGAATCCACCCATAAGGCTGAATTTTTGTTTTTTTTTTCAAGAGAGATGCACATTAACAAAATATTGTTAAAAATAAATGAATTGCCAAACTTATAAAATAAAATTTTTTTTCTGTATTTTGGAGTTCATTATTGAAAAAAAAAATATTATTTGCATAATTGAATTTAACTGATATGAATGACAGATACTAAAAAGTAGGGATGGAAACCCAACGATAATAATGGCTTAAGTTGAACAACGATAGTACTGCAGGTTTAAAAACAAGTTAAAACCATTTAGTGCAATTAAGTAAATTCGGCTCTGTGCAATAACTTCCAGGTGTAAACAGTCCCCAAAAAAAAAAATTAAATAAGTCCCAAAAATTTTTCATACAAATTTGGGAGTAGTTTCAAATGAAATAATACCCAGTTCTTTTGCAGTTATTTCATTTTTTTTGAAGTTATTTCATTTTTGTTATTAGGTGTTATTTCATAATGCAGTAATTCCGAAATGAAATAAGTTCCAGCAGAACTTAGCGTGGGACTTATTTCATTTTATTTCTTGTTCGGTGTTATTTCATTTGCTGTGGGAGTTATTTCATTTTCAAAAATTCATTATTTTTGTAATATTATTAATATTCTAAACGGTTCCTATAACGGGATCTTTCAAAATATGTTGATGATCTTCTTAAATTGACCTAACTTAATCTGTTCTTTAACAAATTTGAAGGCGTAACGTTATGTTCCCCAAAGTCATATTGCCCAAGAAAAAAACGACATAGCGCCCAAAAAATTATATGTAAATTGTTGTCGTAAAAATTTTCTTGTTTTTGGGCAATATGACATTGATTTGGGCGAAATATCATTTTTTGTTGGGCGCTATGACAGTTTTTTGTTTGGCCAACATAAATTTGGGCGCTATGGCGGTAAAAAAAGAAGTTATTGCCTAAAATCATAATTTATTTTTTTTTCTTAAATGTCAAGGCTAATTCATTAAATCAAACAAAAGAGTTTTAAGAAAACTTAAAAAAAATTGCCTCAATTTTATTTTTTTGTGTCGCACGCAGAAAAAACTTTATTTCGCGTAGCCGCCTGCCGCGTTCTAAGGAGGAAAAAAAACCCTAAGAGCGGCCAAAGGCCGCCACAAAATAAAGCTTGTTTTTACAAATCCAATGTCGAATCCGTTGAAATCTTATTTTTAAGACAATAAGTAATATAATTTGACCAGTCATAGCTTTATCATTTAAACAGCTAATTGATTGTTTTTTATCTTAAATAAAAGAGTAGAGCATTGGCCTTCTGTTTATTTAACGTGTAGACACTTATATATACGTAAAATTTTTAATAAAATAGACTTTTAAAAAAATAATCATTAAAAAACAATAAATCTTGGTGTGGGTTGGTATTTTGGGACATAAAAGTTATGACAGGTCAAATAAATGTTACTTGATATCTTAGAAATACAAGATTTCAACGGATTCGACATCTGATTTGATAAACAAGTTCTTCTGGGTGGCGGCCTTCGGCCACTCTTAGGTGTTCCTCCGTAGAACGCGGCAGGCGGCTTCGTGAAATAAAGTTTTTTCTGCGTGCGACACAAATGTCTTATGACATTAAAAAAAAAAAAAAAATATATGATTTTGCGCAATAACTACTTTTTTTTACCGTCATAGCGCCCAAAATATAAAAAACTTTTCAAAATAAAATGCCATAGCATTGATTTGGTCGTTATAACATATTAACATCCACAATTTTGGGGGATATGCGTACATTTGGGCATATGTCATTTTGGTTTTTGTGCAATACGACTTTGGGGAATATAACAGTACGCCCTTACTTCATTTGTGTTGCATGGACTATTTTTGGGAGTTATTTCATTTTTATTCTTTGGAAATTATTTCATGATAAAATAACAACCAAAACCTAGGATTTGTTTCATTTTTGTTTTGGAAATTATTTCATTTTTTTAGAATTTATTTCTCTTTTTCGACACGGAACTTATTTAATTTTTTTAGAATTTATTTCATTGGGAGCTTTTGCACTGGGACTTTTTGCACCTGGGACTTATTGCATAGATCCAGTAAATTTGTATTAAAATGTAGTAAATTTTTTTCTTTAATTTTATCAAACTTTACCAAAATTTTGTATGTTTTGGACTTAAATTAAGTATAAATTTTCCTCAAATCAAGTTAAAATATCTGAAATTCAAGTTAAGTTTTCTTAAATTTTAAGACGATTGAACTTGTGTTAATTCAAAATTAACTTATTTTTAGTTTATAAGTTACTAGCTGTGTGTACCCGGCGTTGCCTGGGTTTCCTTCGTATTACTGGAATAAATTGATACACAAAGTATTTGGAACATAGTTAGAAATTTATTTTAAAATCTTTAAAAGAATTGCAATTATTTAAAGAAATTGTATGGAGATGGTCATCTTCATAGCATACAAACAAACTAAATTATTTTACAAAAGCAGATTATAAGTTTGGATTATAAAATATATAGAAAGAAATGACTTATAATTAGTGTTATTTAAATTTAGCACTATTTTAATGTTTTACTTGCTGTAAAAAAATATTAAGCATTTTTATATATTTAACTATATTATTTCACTGCTGATTATTTCTAAATAATGAATTATTATTAAAAAAAATTAACGAATAAAGTATTAAAGTAAAGTATTAAAATTAACAAAGTGCGCCCCGGTAGGCTAGTTGGTAGCGTGTTGGCTTATCTGTGCGGGGGTCGTGGGTTCGATTACCACCAGAGGCACTGGTCTGTTTTCGCTACAACGCGCAGAAGGCCATAGTAGCTAGTGCTCAGTTAGGGTAATAGTATATAATTTGTAATTATATAATTATTAATTAATAAAATAAAAAAAAAAAATAAATAAAATTAACAAAAAAGGTATTATAATTTCAAAAGTAAAACGTTTAAAGACTTTTTCAAATATTAATGTAATATATCTTAACTTTTTGATTTGGTTGCGTATCAGTTTTAAAATATACCTTTTAATGTATTGTTTTTTATGTATTAAATGCATGACATGTTTTAACATTATTTTTTTTTTAATTTAAATAAAATTTGAAAGAAGTTAACATTTTTTGGCTATTTTTCTTGAGAGATCTAACAATTGAAAAATGAAAATTTCAGGTTTATAATACACTTCTATAAACGACGTTTAATGTTTTTATATCTGGAACCAAAACGTATAAATTTCTTCCACTTGGAACTCTTGAGCAAGCAACATATAGCTGACCGTGAGAAATATCGATTTTTTTATAGAATATATTTCCTTCCGGAGCTTCCACTATCTACATGCCAAATTTCAATAAAATCGGTTCGGCCGTTTATAAAATACAGAAAAAGTGGGCATAAAATAGCCACGCCCACCATATCGTAATTTTTTTTTCACGATATGTAATTAATTATATTTTTAAGAATTGTGGGGCGCACAAGTTGGTAGCGTGCTGGCTTATCAGTGCGGGGGTCGTGGGTTCGATTCCCACCAGAGGCACTGGTCTGTTTTCGCTACAACGCGCCGAAGGCCATAGTAGCTAGTGCTCGGTTATGGTAATAGTATATAATTTGTAATTATATGATTATTAATTAATAAAAAATTAAATATTTTTAAGACATTAAGTTAAATAAAACTAACGATATGTTTAGAAAAGAGTTACCTCTTTTAGATAGAGATCGAAAAAAAAGCAATATACATATCCTGAAAATGATGAAAATAAATATAAAAATATATATTTTTACTATTTTGACAATTTGCCAAAAAGACTGAATATGCCGAAACATTATCGCTGTGGTAGTCACTTTAACACTGCTATTAAATCTGATCCAGACACTCATAAAACTCACTTGAAGGTATCTATGTATGTATACCCGATAAAAAAAATTAATATGATGCAACAAAGAAATGTATCAAATTTGATATTTCTTTATTAAATATAATATAAAATACAATTTGATCCAAAAAATTGTGTATCGTATTATATATAAATGGATTATATAACATTGAGTTTGATATAATCTGATACGATTCAATCCAGAGAAAAAAAGTTTGTTAAATTGAATACAGGGGCTAAAAATTATGGTCTGCTTATTAAAAGCCCAATTTAAAACTAACAATCAAAAATTTTTATGTCAAACTAAAATTTTTGGAATTTGATATTTTAAATTGTGAAGCTCATCTACGATATTTTCAAAAAAAAACATTTCAAGTTGATATTACAATTTTGAGTAGGATGTAATGGTACCTTAATCAGATTTTTCTTTTTGCGCCCTCTAGCAGTGGCATTTGCAATTTAAATTCAATTTTTAACGATTTGTGTTGCTAAACGAAATATCTATCAAACCTAATATACAATTTGATATATCAGATTTTCATGATTTTTGAGAATTTTTAAAAAATTATGGTCATTTTAGATAATTTTTCAAAATTGTAATATGGCAAGGCTTTCGAATGAATTTTTAAATTTTTTTTTGTCTGTGGAAAGAATATAGAAAATGTTTTACATTAAAAAAGAAATTTCAGCAATTTTTTAAATATTAAAGTTTATACAATATTGGAAATTTCTTGAGCAGATCTTTTAATTTAACATAAAAAATACACACAGTACAAAAAATTTCCCATATGTCCTTAAGCAAATCTTATTCTATAAATTAATAATTTTTTAAAAAAGTGCTATAAAAATGTCGAAAAAATTGTATTTTGCAACCCTGGAGCAAAAGTTTTAAAAGTTTTATAATTTGTTTGGAGATTATATTTGAATTAAACGTAATCAGTTAAAGACAAAATGTATTTGTTACAAGTTACCCCTGCGGGAAATGAAGGGTCGATTGATCCAAAGTGGTAATTCTGTGATGTATGATTGGGGAGCATGTCACGCAACTGGTGAAACCAAAACTGTGGTGCACCAAAAAGTGTTAGTTTGGGTAAAATGTCCAATCACGTGACTATAGTTATGGTGACAAACCATCCACTGATTGGTACCAGCTATATCACGTTAGTGGAGAAAAGTAATATAACATCAAAGTGTATTGAAGCAACTAGGGTCGTTGCAGTTAAAGTTGCTGCTGGTCATTGAACTGGTTCAAAACCGCTAGCAGTGGATGAAAATATGGCAATTAGTACCAAAGGATGCAGTTTCTTGACTGCTACCAAGTAGACCAAACACTGAAGGAATTTTTTATGTATCGACTTTGTGACAGTATAAATGAAGACGTAACACTTCACTGGTTTAAAATAACTGAATGCGGAACTGTTTAGGCAGTGACCAAGTTTGTCAGATATGGCTATTTCTCGCCAAACGTCGCGATCTTAAAACTCGTTTGGCAAGTTAATTTCGAAATGCCGACTGGCGATTTTTCCAGTGAATGACGATTTTACACATAAAATATCGCTACCAAAAAACTATCACCATATGATTTTTTGCACAACTTATTCAAAAACTTGAAACACTTTACAAGAATATAAATTAAAATTTCAAAATTTCTGCATACTGGTTTTTTTTGAACAGGTGGTATGACACGCTGGTTTGAGTAAGTGCAGAGACTGGTTCCGGATGGGCTATATAGCAACCCGTACAGAATGTTACACATGTCGAATAAAAAGAAATAGGTTAGTTGCTAATTACTTGTTGCATGCCCCGTGACATGTAACCCTTAGACCAGTGCAGTGAAACTTTACAAAACTATTCCACTCAAACTACCTCTAAAAGAAAACACATTGCGCTTTATATGTGAGCAGTTTTCATTCAACAACTTTTCTCCAGTTCTACGACACGTACACCTACACCAGCCACGTGATAGTTTTTTTCGCACTGGTTCTGTTGCATATCACATAAATCCTCAAATGGTCATACTTTGACACTACCAACTTCTAACTTGTCCCGTAGCATATACATTTCAGTCGGTACGGTGATAGGTTACCTTGGTCAAATTATTCGCCACGTCACACAGTGCTCCCTACACTCATAAAAATCCATGCGTAAAATTACGAAAAAATGTCAAAATAACCAAATTTTGTGTAAAATAAACGAAGACTTGTACATTTTACGAAAAATTTTGTAGTTTTGACAATAATTTCGTATTTTTATGCATGGATTATTATGAGTGTAGGTAGCAATTGTCACCTCCTATGACAAGCCCATGTTAAAAGTACCGGTCACTTTCATATAACAGAACCGATACTAGGTCTGGTTCATACACACAAAGTTCTAGTCACGTGACCATACCAGTGCCTGGTGCATTTCCCGCAGGGTAGTTCCAGCCATTTTAAATTTTTTAATATGATGCTTTTAAATACTTACTGAAACTGATTCTTAACAAATTCACGCAAATGCTTTTCAACTTCTGTGATGGACTTAACTTTTTATTTGTTAAGGGCACATCATTACTGTTGTAGCTGTGAACTACATCTGTTCATAATTACAACATTTAACCCTTAATATCCTGATTTTTTGTTTTGAGCCAGAAAAAAATAATGTTATAAAACTCGTAATTCTGAACAATTTTTGTTCTATGCCTTTGTCCATAAATGACATTTACGTGAGCTAGGTAGAGAATACCTGGTTGGTTCTTGGCGGAACGACTAGGCTCCCGGACATCAAAATTTAAAAAAATATATAGTTTGTACCATAGATTTTTTCTTTGCAAAAATCAATCAATTTTATTCAAGAAAATAAAAAAAAATCTAGAAAAGTTAAAAACTATTAGTATAAAAGTGTAAACAATGGCTTTTAGTTTTGGGTGAAACTCAGCGAAACATTTTTTTTTCAGGCGAAAAACCCAAAAAAGCTTTAGAATAAATGATAACAATATTGTTATCATTCATTACCTTGATTTGATTCAATGATTGCTTCAATATTTGGATTGCTCAAATCGGAATTACTCATTTCGACATCACTCACATCGACTGCTGCATTGTTTTGAACATATGTTACAATGTTCTGAACATCTGCTACTTCAATTCCTTCGTTTTCACCATGTAAATCGCTCATTTGCTCGGAAAGCAAAGTCGAAGTCTGGGTCATAATCAATGTCGTCAGCAGAAAATCACCATCATCTTCGCTTTCCGACCACGCAATCGAATTGACATACTCCGAAAGCTTTTCTTCTGTTCGAAAATCACGAATTCTACGCGCCATTTATAAACAACAAACTAAAAAATACCATAACAAAAGCGGGGCTATGTAATTTCATATTTGCTTAATTTGGAACTCCCGATGCCTAACGGTTCCGAAAAGGACCAACCAAAAATAAGAAAAAATATACTAAACTATAAAAATTGAATTACTTTAAACACTACCAATAGCTTCTATACACTACAAAGATCACGGAAATATTTTTTTCAGACTCGATTTCGACGTATTTACCACAAAAATATTTTATTGAAAGTACGCGATTTCACAAAAGTGTTATTTCTCGAGGTTGAGTCACTCTACTGAACACACAGGTCACAAATGAAGTTGATTTCAAGCGGCGACCAGAGTAACCGATGGTGCTTGGATCAATAAACATTTTTAAAGTCGCAGCGTCAAGTTTACCATAAATTTCTTAAACAAAGTTTTATTTTTTTTGGTTGGTTCCTAGCGGTACCAGTAGGATATTAAGGTACCGCTAATTTGTATGACATGAAGGGGCGTCTGTGCTTAGTGGAAACAAAAAAACATAAATTCTAATAACAAAGTCCCCTGAAGATTTCCTTAGGCAGGAATGAAATCCGGATAGGGACACGCCTACATCAGATTGCTTTTCACAATTTGTTAAATAAGTTTTGGGATTTTAGCACATTTAATTACTATAAATGCAATTAATGTTTATCCCGATGAAAATAAATTTAAATAAATTTTAAAACTAAAAAAAATGGTTTAAATTTTCGGTTACCCCCGTATTTATAAAATAGAAAAAAAATCGTAAGTTATTGAGGAATAATATCAGTTTCAAAGGATTTAAAAATGATTGAAATAAGTCCAGATATTTTTAAAATTAAGAATACATTATTTTATTACTTTTAGCAACACAAAAAAACTTTAAACCTTTCTAGTTTATGGACAAATGAAAATTTGTATTTTTTTTTGCCATCAAAAATTATTCATTTCCAAATTTATAGTTAATTTTTAAATTTTTTACAATTCACATTTACTACTTCAAAAATGGTTGCTATTTAATATTGAAATTTAGTTGTTTTGCAATAATAATTGAGAGAAAAAAATTTTGAATTAGATTTATACACAAGGTGTCTCATATGTTTAATTATTCGTTACATATATGTAACACCATGCAATAAAGGGTTAAGTTCAATATTATATAAAAAACATATATAAGTGGAATTCGATTAAACTTGCTTTTACATGACATAACTTTAAATGATAGAACACACTAAGGCGTATGATATAGATAACACTCATACGCAACGTTGTTCTTTATAATTAATATTCGTACTGTAAATGTGATCAAATCCATAATATCTCAAAACTAGATTGAAAAAGTTTAAAACGTGTTCCCTGAAATTAAGTTAAAATGTCTAAATACACACTTTATAGTAATTTGTAACTATTATACACTTCTAATAACATGAACTTATGCACAGCAAGACATTGACATACAAAGTCGCGTGTCTCAATTAGTAGTAATCATCTTTATCTAACAGACACATTAAATACACATGAATACTTGCATACTTTGACATACACACACACATTCCGAAGCTCATTTATACAGTTACACATACTTAACTCCAACACAATGTCAATTAGCTTTAAATTAGTAATAAATCGATTGGGATTATAGAGTTTAACCACAAAAGCCATAGAAATTCGACAAATATATAAACAAATATTAACATTAATGTAAGATTTAAAGCATTTATTGTCAAATTTAAAGACTTTATTACTAATAAATATATTCAAATTTTCAATGTTTGTACATACTACAAAAATATCTTAAATTATTTCTGATTTAATATTATTTAATATTTGACAATGAAAAAAGTGATTGATGTTAATGTCTGATGTATTTTTGGTATTGATGTCTGAAATAATTCAAAGTTTTATGCTAACTTTAAGAATTTAGAAGATACAATTTTTGGAGAATCTTTTCTTAAAGTAAACATATGTGTAATCCTTAGATGGTATTCTACAGAAGCCTCCGAAAAGTTAAAATATTTCAAAATAATGTCTTTGTATAGAAAAACAAAATTATATGAGCTACTTTAAAAATGATCGACACCTGTTGAAACTGACTTCAGATGCCTCTTATTTCTCAAGGTTTTATGAATTGAGAGGACCGATGTACATTGTTAGATTCACGTTGAAAAGTTTTCACTTAAAGAATTGATGTCCATTTAAAAGTTGAAATATTAAAAATATTTTACATTTATTTCCAAGAGTTTTTTAATTCATTTCATTTAATTGCTTATACCTTTTTAATTTTCAGATCCTAGCCAATACAAAATTGAGTCACTTGACTTGTAAGAAAAATTTAATTGTCACTTCTTACTGAAAAGTTGTATGGAGGTTTTCAAGTAAAACCAAAATTAACAGTTTAATGTTTTGAGAACAGTAATTAAAAAATCGAAATACTAGTATCAACCTAGCTAATATGTTTGATTTGCTTTATTTTTGTAAATAAAGATTCTTCAATTGCCATGCCTCCAATTTTTCCGTCCCCAAGTTTTTAAGATTGCAAGAACTTGCAACCTTACGAACAGTTTGAAAAGTTTTTTGATCAGCAATTGTTGGATCACATTATCAACGAATCTCATAAATAGGCAGTCTTTCTTGGAAAGAATGTTCCAAATATAACTAATGCAGAACTAAAAACGTATATTGGTATTTTGATAGTGAGTGGCTATGACGGTCGCACAAGTTATAGACCATTCTGGGGTGCAGATGAAGACATAAGAAACGAGTTGATATATTCGGCTATGCGAAGAAACAGGTTTCAGCAGATATCGCAATTTCTGCATTTTGAAGATAGTGGTAAGAAAGTTGACGATGGTTATAAAATGTGGAAGCTTCGGCCATTAACAGATCACTTGAAAGCAAATATGCTGAATGCTATCAAGTGCAGCATTTATCGTATGACAAAAGTATGATATCATACTTTGGACGCCATGGCTGCAAACAATTTATTAAAGGGAAACCATTACGCTTTGTGTACGACTTCTGGGTATCTGGTAAATTTTGAAATTTACCAAGGAAAAAATCCTCGGTCAAAGTCCATCTATGAGGATTTGGCAAATGCACCGCACCTCTTATAAATATGATCGACGCTTTCTCTCCGGAGGTTCAAAGCATGCCTTTTTCGTTTTTTTTTTTTGACAATTTGTTTACCGGATTTCCTGTACTGCATTATTTAAAAAGCCGTGGCTACACTGCAACAGGAACAATCCGTGAAAATCGTATACCCAAAAATTGCCCCATTGCAGACAAAAAAATCATACAGAAGAAAGCACGAGGCTATGTAGAATCCATTAAAGTGCAGGAGACCGATATTGTGTTAACAAAGTGGAATGACAACGCTGTTGTAAATATAGCATCGAGTGTATATGGAAGAAGTCCTATTTGGAATGTTCAACGGTATTGTAGAGAACAAAATAAAAAAATTAATGTTGAACAACCATGCGTAGTTAAAGAATATAATAACTTTATTCATGGTGTAGACCGAATGGATCAGAACGTCAACATCTACAGAATTGGAGTCAGAGGAAAAAGTGGTGGAGCAGCATATTCACATGTCTGGTTGATGTTTCGCTACATAACGCATTGCAACTACACCGCTCGGCTAATCCTGATATGCCACAACTACAGTTTAGACGACAGATTGCTCTATGTTACTGCAAACATTTTGGAGAAAATCCAAAATCTCTTGGCCCTCGCAAAAGAAATATCCAGGAATCTTCACAAGAAACTTTGCGCTATGATAGAAAAGATCACCTGGTTCGCCCATGTGCAAAAAGAAGACGTTGTGCAGCCGACAACTGTACTTCTGTTTTTTTTGTTTTGAATGTTTATTAATTTATTATTCGTAACATTAATTCTTAAACTATAATAAACAATAGTTAACAATAATTTACAAAATGTACAATGTATACACTGTCCCTAAAACGGGCTCTCAAGTATTGTTGATATTAATGTATATTTCGTTTTACAAAAACATATAGTTTTACTCACTTCAAATGAAGGATATATTTATATTTGTTGTAATGAAAAAAGTTATAAAAACATTACTTTTATATTTACAAAAGATAAAAACTAAGGTCTAAATGTAAAAAAAAAAAGAAAAGTATAATTACACTGTGCTAGTTCAAAAACGTAACAAGCGGGGCACCCGGCGGGTAAAGCTAATTCGAGTACGCTGAATCCAGTGGTGCTAACCGTTTTTTTAGGTTAGCTCTCGTTTAAAAAATAATTAAGATTGAAAATTATGGTTCCAAGTACCTAAAAAAACAATTTTTTAAGTTTTTTTTACCATTTATTGATTTTAAATGTATGAAATTGAGAGCATTTTATGAAACAACATCAACAATAAACTATTTGCAACAAAATTTAATTGACTACAACAATTTTAAAGTAATTTATAATTTTTTTTTTTTAATAAATAAATTTTTCATGATTTTTTCAATTTTCATTTCCTGATTCTTCTATATCATTATCTTCCTCTTGCAAATTCCAACAAATGTCACCTAAAAGTGAATGTAGCTTTTTGCCACTATACCAATGTTCGAGCCTTGCAGTCACTTGATGAAAACGTTCGCCATGTTCATCGGATTCAGCTGGTGATTGTTCGGCGAATTTTTCTATATGGTGATGGAAATTAAACCGCATGTGATTACCATAGCAATAAAATATATTTTTCATGTTAAGTGTACTTGTTAAACATGAATTGTTACTTAAAACCATATCATAAAATTTATTGTTTACTTCTTTACCTTTTTTATATATTCTAGGACTATGAGGAACGCTAAAACAATTTTTGAACAACATTATTAAATAACCTTGCAAAAAGGCTTGAATGTGATAATTTATTTTAATGCTTTTTTGTTTTTTGCTTTTGGTACCACGCCCATTTATCGCATTCCGCCCATTTTCAGTTCGACTACCAATATTTGTAATTGATGGACTCGTACAAAATTTGAAGGCTATATAGCTAATATAGAACCCTAGATATTTAATATTAATATTAATTTTGTATATGAGCTTAATATTCACTTTGTATGGGAGCTGCCACGCCCACTGGTATGATCCCGCCCAATTTTCCCATGACTATTCATAATATAATCAACGTGCACAAATTTCTAAGACTCTGGCTATTATAGAACTGTAGATATATGATATTAAATATTTACTTTGTATGGGAGCTGACACGCCCACTGGTCCGATCACGCCCATTTTTCCCATGACTATTAACACTATCAAATAATCAACGTGCACAAATTTCTAAGACTAAGACTATTATAGTACTGTAGATATATGATATTAAATATTACTTTGTATGGGAGGCAACCATAATTTTCAATCTTAATTATCTTTTAAACAAGAGCTAACCTAAAAAAACGGTTAGCACCACAGGATTCAGCGTACTCGAATTAGGTTTATCCACCGGGTGCCCCGTTTGTTACAAAAAAAAGTGTCCGATTCGAGCACAGTGTTATTTATTGTGATAACCGAAAACTTTTTGGTTTTAGACTTTTGTAATGAAAAATCTCTATAAGCTATACTGGTATCATATCTGACATTATAATTTTCTGCAGAATTGCAATTAACTGTTTTAATATTTGCCCGTCTATAATTATGGTAGATAACAGGAGGTACAAAAATGCCTCAGGAGGTACAAACCCTTGTATTAAGGTTTGAGATATATATCCTTCATTTGTATAGTATGGCGCCATAATTATATTATTCTCTGTACATAATGTACATCTTATTATATTATTTCTAATTAAATTTATGATAAAATTATCTATTCTAATTATATTTGCTGTGTTGTACAATTTTTTATTTGAAATATATTTTGTATAATTGCTTTGGGCTGATCTAAATAATGATGTGCATGATCTTAGGCACTTTCTCTCAAAAACACGTATCTTTTCCATGTAGGAGGGTGAAATATTAAACCAGATTGGGCAATCATATGTAATAATGGGTCTTATTAATGATTGATACATGATAATTTTAACTCTTGGAGTAATATATCTTGAATAAAATAAAGGTTTGTACATAAAATACGCATTTCTAGCTTTCAATATAATTTCATTAACATGGATATAAAAATAAAGAAATTTGTCTAAATAAATACCTAGGTATTTTACCGTATCTTTATTAGTTATATTTGTATTATTCAAATTTGATTTTATACCAAACGATTTCCATTTTCTCTTAATGTTGTTATTGCATTTATTTACTGGAGGTCTAAATAATATCGATTCGCATTTATTAGCGTTGATTTTCATTTTCCAATCAATAGTGAAATTTTCTACGACATCAAAGGATTCTTGTAGGTTTTGATTTATGCTTTCAATAGTATTGTCAGCGTGATAAATAATAATATCATCCGCAAAGGAGATAATATTTTCTATTTTACTTAGTAAGTCTAATATAAATAAATTAAAAAGAATGGGTGAATTGACAGTTCCCTGTTGCAATCCGTTAGTAATTTCAAATGTTTTTCTGCTCATTTGATTTTCATGAGATATAAGAAATGTTTTTTCGCTAATCATATTATATATGAGTACAGTTTGATGCAGTGGAAATTTATAATTAATTAATTTATATATCAACCCAGGGATCCAAACGCTGTCAAACGCCTTTTCCATATCTATTAAACAAGCCCCCGTACATAGTTTTCTGTTCCAATTCCAATTGATATACGATATAAGTAAATGTATAGCATCAGTTGTTGAATGTTTGTATTTAAATCCGAATTGTTTTTCGGTAATCAAGTAATTGTCCTTACAGAATTTGGTAATATTGTTGTTTATACACATTTCGAATACTTTGCTGATGTTGGGTAATAAACTTATCGCACGAAGATTTTTTGGATTACTTAAATCTTTGTCTTTTTTTGGCAAAATTACTACTTTTGCTTTCTTCCATTGTTTGGAAAATAAGAATTATTAAGCATATTATTAAATAAACTACAGTATTCAATAATTATAACAACCGGTAAATTCTTTAAAACTATATTTGGTAATTCATCAAAACCAGTGGATAATTTAGCCCTAAGATTTGAAAAAATGTATAAAGATTTTTCTCTTGTTACAAAGTATTCTTCAGCTTGTATATCGTTTAAATTATTAGATGGCTTTTCATCATTGAAATTAGTTATGGTGATTTGGTTATTTTTAAATGTGGATTTTGTTTCCAAGAAGTAATTAAAACAGCTGTTAACCTGAACTGCATATTATTCTCTTGATTGATTGGTTTATAAGCATTAACTGACTCTAGAAAGTAACCAATAGTATCAAGCATTTCCTCTTTATCTTGTATTATAAAATTATTTGAGCTATCCTTGTCTAAACTCATTGGGTCTATTCCAGCTTTATATAATAAATCTTCTGAACATTCTGGTATTTTTATATTTTGTAGGTTTAACGGTTTAAATTTTTTGAAATTCTTTTTTATTTCACCAAACATATGTTTAGAATCCTTTGGATTTAAAATAGTTATTTGTCTTGAATATTTTTATTCAAGGCAATTGAAAAGTTTTCATTTATGAGTTTTTTAATAAGTTTTAATTTAACTTTTAGCATATTGATTGAAGATTCAGATAAAGTTTGTTCCATTCTATTATGTCTTTTTATCATTGTAACTATTTTACTTTTCTCAGCTTGTAATTTTTTTATAATCGTATTGGTTATCTTGGAATATGGGTTTGAAAATTTAAATTTAGGCGTTAAATCCTTTATGGTTTCAATTATCATATTGTTCAGTTTATTTATATGATCGTCAATTTCTATGTTGAGAGATTACGATTACATGGTATATGTAATTCATTATCCAATTTTTGGATGATTTTATTTTTAAACCGTTTCCAGTTTGTTTTTCTATAATTGTACCTAGAATCTGTTGTTTCCTCTATGAATGTAAACTGTTGCTGTTCATTATTCATGGAGGCATAAATTTCCACTGCATTATGATCACTGTCATAGTCGAAAGTTTTAAGGCAGTTTAACGTATTGTTCTCCGTTTGAATATGCAATCTACAATCTGCTATACATACATCTAAATACGACCTTGATCTTGGAAAAGATGGTGAGCTTGAAGCGTAAAATCTACATTTGAAGTTTATTTCATTATCAATCAACCATTCCTTCAATTTATTACCTTTTTCGTTATTATTTGGGTTTCCCCAATCTTCATGTTAACAGTTTAAATCACCAGCTAATATGTAATATTTATTACTATTTTGTAAGTCCAAGGACTCGAAAAGTTTATTTATTTCATTTTTATAGTGTGAGTTATTGTTTCCCGAGGGATAATATGCTGAAATAATGATTATTTCCTTGTTTGCAATCATTGGTACACTGATAGAAATTTGTGCGTAGTATTAATGAATTCCTTCATTAATCCAATGAATTTTTTCATAAAAAAGTCCCCAAAGAAACGTTTCATTGAGTCAATGAAAGGTGTTTCATTAAATCAATTTTAATGAATGGTTTCATTGACCCAATGAAAATTTCAGAAAGTTTCATGTGTTTAATGAATAAAATTCATAGTTTGTATGAAATATTTTCGTTGATATTTAATAATTTGCACTTTTTATGATTATTTTAGCATAGCATTAATTTGGTGGTTATTGAGAAATTATCATTCGTTGATATTATTTATAAGGTCTTTTCTTTATAGGATCTATAAAATATTTTTATAAAAAAAGTTCGAAAAGTTCGAAAGTAAACTGTTCTGCAAAAGCGATGGCAGATTTTTATTAAACTCAGCCTGATTCAGCAAATTTTCGTTAATATTATGACATGTAAGAAAGAAATCTAACAAGAAAGGTTTTCCCAGGGCCACCCACCAATGTAGCACAATGGGGAAAATTCTATTGTTTCTCAACAAATTTGCTAAAGCTCATAATTTTTGACGAATTCGAAAAAGATAAAATTTAGAAAGTAGCTGATTAGATTTCAGATCGAAAATTACAAATTTTGAAAATAAAATGTTTTTATTCATAAAAAAGAAATATTTTAATTATTGTACTTTTTTAAATTTTGTATATTAAGAACTTTAATGATTGAAAAAATCGTTTGAATATAATTGACAGACATTAAAATATTAAAAGACGAACTAAAAAAAAACAATTTTAATGTATTTCTGTTTTTATTGTTTTATTTTTACAAAATTGTTCAATCTTTCTTTACATTTTTTATAATTTGTGTACAAAATATGTAATTTTTTATCGATCTGGCTTGAAATTCTGTAGAACGATCGACGATTATAGTACACTTTTTGTAGTTAAATTACGACCATATTAGATAAAAATGTTAAATATTGTTAACAATGTTGTTAAAAAACAAAATTTATAATCGTTTAGCATAACGTTTTTGTGTAACATTGTCAAAACGATAACAATTTAGGTCACGTTTAGAACAAAACTATATCGTTTTCTTAGAGAATCTGTTCCCTGAAAGTTAGTGACCAACTATTCAATTTCGTCAAAAAATGTTAGCTTTAGGGAAACTTAATAAAAAAATTTATTTATATTAAAGTTTTGGTTAATTCGGTTTAAAAGAAATTTTTCAGTTTTTTTTTATTTCAAAATGATTGTACAAAAAACAAAAAATTTTTTCCTTGTTACAAGTCAAAATTTTTATTAAAAAAAATTTGAAAATTTTCATTGATTTAATGAATATTTTTTATGAAATTATGAGAAAATCATAAAAAATATTAATGAAAAAAATACCAATATTAATAAATTTTCATTCAGTTAATGAAATTTTGCCTTAAACCAATGAATCGATTTTAATGAAATTGTTTTCATTAATACTATGAAGGAAAATTCTATCAGTGTACTTTTCTTATACAAGTTTCCAAGTATTTAAATGAATTAATAACATTATTTGAGAAGGTATTATATTTTAAATTGTTTCTTTATTAAAATGGCTGTTCCACCTCTTCGTAATGCGTCTTTTCTATCTTTTCTAATCATATTAAAATCCTCAAATTGAAGCTTGTGCCTAGCATTCAGTTTTGTTTCGTTTAAAAGCACAATATCCGGATTGTGTTCTTTTAAAAAATTTTGAAGGTCATACCTTCTGCTTATTAAAATTAAAGAGTTGACGTTAATATGCATTACTTTAAGATTTTTTGAAACAGTATTCATTTGACTACCTTCCATATTTACACACCTACCATCTATACGAGATGCTTGTAAATTTAATTGTTTTTGGAGATTTGCCATTTGAATATTTAGATTTGTCATCATATTTTTCCATTCTAACATGAAGGAATTATTATTATTATTTAACATATTTTCGTTTGCATTTACTTTACCATTACCATTTAAAATATTAGCAAAACTAGTACCAGCGTTAATAAATGAATTTGTAAAATTGTTTTTATTTTCTACTAATGTATTTTTCCTAGCTCTAAGTTTTTGTTGAAGTTCTTATATTTTTCACATCCCTTGTACGAAGCTCGATGACCATATTTGCTGCACACCACACAATACAGCTTATCTTTTTCTTCGGCTGAAACATTATTTATGGAACATTTTCCCTTCTCATGATCTGTATTACATTTAACACATTTCGTCGGCAGGTAACAATTTGCGGCACTATGAAAGAACCCTTGGCAATTCCGGCATTGAGGTATTTCCGGACGTCTTACTTGTTCCCATTTTATGCATCGATAAAATAGTGCTCTTATATTTTTGAGTTGTTTTACGTTACTTTCTGGAGTTACTTGTACTCTGGAGTTACTTGTACGATGAGAAGTAAAAAAACAAAATTGAAAGAATTGAACTAATTCAAATCAAAAATAAAACATTTTTAAGTAATAAACATTCGGATTAAAAGAACCTTTTTAATTTTGAGAATTTAAAAGTAACTTATGTAAATTTAGTAAATGGACAATTTTAAATGTAATTAAAAAACTATTTTGTTTTTTTGAAAAATTAGTTTTATGTGTAACACAGTATACTTTTTGTAGTGAGCCAACCGGCCGCGATCTTCTTTTTTGTGTTTTTTATGCTTTATACATCCAATCAAGCTTTGGACGACATTCATGTAAATTTTTTTTTTACACTTGGAGTAAGTTTGTTCAAATTGTTTCCCTGGAAACCAGTAATTTTCTGGCCAACTTACGATTTGATGCAAATAGAATAGAAGAGTATATAAATTGCAATCCGTTTATGCATTTTTGTCTCATTAGCCCCTTAATACACCTTCGTAATTTTTTTTAGTTATTTAATTCATTATGGGGTTTGCAATTTTTTTTAAATAATATATTATAAATTATGAAAAGTTTTTCGACCTTTGAAATGAATGACTTTATTAAATAATTGAGCCTAGAACTCAATTATTTAATAAAGTCATAAATAACATATTTTTATCTAGTAAGCCGAATTCTCAATTTAACCCTCTAACCGGCAACCCGCCTCCAGGCGGGGTAGTTACATAAGAATTTAAGCTATTTCGATAGAAAACTAACTTTACGAAATACTTTGCAAAGGAATTTGTTGTGTACATGGCACGGTTTTGAAAGCAATAAAGTTAAGATTTCGTAAAATTTCAAAGAATAAATTTTTTGAAATGAACACAGTTTTCTAAAACTTTGGAACTCATTTATGTTCACTCGAAACCGTTGATACTAACCACTAAGTTAGACTGAAGCTTGCATTTTTAATAAAAGCTCTAACTTTTCGACAAGGACATACAGGATTCCAAAAGGATATCTGTAAAGCACATCGCCTTAACTTGAAAACGTATGGACTGATTTTTATGAAACTGTTCAGAAAGATTATACTAAGTGGTATTATAACTTAATATTTAATATTTACAATAATATAAGATTTTATTGACACGCAGTTTCAACAAAAAAAACATGCCTACTTAATAGTAATTTATATTTGAATTTGGTCCACATACTTAATTGGAAACGGTTATAAAATATGATATATCGCATATAAGTAACGCCAAAAACAATTAAATATCATAAATAAGACTGGCAAAAAATTCGTATTTACAAAACAATCCCGGAACGGTTCTTTAAAGTTCTAACATATAAAAAAAACAACTTTTTGGAAGTATTTTGATATTTTTGGTGGTGCAATGTACAGTTTCGAGCAATAAAATAGCAGCACACAATACAGAATATTTTTAAAATGTGTTAAATAATATTACATATATAAAATTGATGTAACTTTGATTAAATCCGAGCAAAAATGGTAATTTTAATATTTTTAATTTGTTTTAAATTTAAAACCGCCATAATGTTAGCGCCTTTAGACATAAATAAAAAAAAATTAACGGGTATGTATGCATGCTTAAATAATGGCGAACACATGCACAGAATTCTATTAATATCATACAGAAAAAAACTTTAAAAATATTTTGCCTCAAAGTGTAGAAGCTTTAAAAAAATTCCTCAAATACAATATTTTTTTTTTCTTCATACTTTTTGCTATATTTTCGTAATTTTAATAAATGTAAATAAATTTTCTTGTTAAAACATAAAATAAATATTGTTATAATGTAACAGCTACAAACACAATATTATATTAACCCCTTTTTATGGAAAACACAAGACCCTTATTGTTAAGGCCATTTCACAATTTGTGCCTTTTCAACAGTCACCTACAAAGTATGTACCTTTTGTTCTTGTGTGTTCTTGTTTTGTGTTGTATTGACCCCCTTTCTTTCTTTACAAAACGTGCTTTAAATTCAAATTTTCTATTTATTTGTTGTATTTAAAGATACCCATTACAAAGAAATTGTAAATCTAATTTTCAAAATATATTAAAGTCCTAATGAAAAAGGGGTTTTTAATAGCTTTTAAACAAGGTTAATAATAGTTTTTTTTAATTAAATTTCTGCTAAAAGTTATAGTCTAGCAATTTCTTTGAGCAAATTGAATTTCTTTCTAAGAAAATTAATGTGTTTTTCATAAAGTTTAATTGAACTTAAAATAGTTAATTTTGTATTGATAATAAAACAAATTTTAAACTGAATAAAATTTCTATACAAAACTAAGTTAACTTAAAAGCATCCTAAGCAAAATACCAATTTAACTTTAGAGGAATAAAAAAAAATATTCTGTTTTATTAAAGAAATACATTTTTTTACGCAGGCAGAAACTGCCTAACATTTGTACACTCAGATAGAAAAGTTAATATAAAAAGCTGTAACAGGTTTTCACTTTCACTATTTTTGTATTAATTTTTAGTGCAATATATATTTTTTAGTACCAATGTTTGCTATTCACATTTTACAAATTACTGCATTATTTACTAATTTTTGTTGATGATTTCAGCAAAACATTTTACTAATTTTTCAAAAGCGAGTGTTAAAGTTACACTCAAAAAAATAAATTAGTAGAAAAGTTAGTAAAACGTCTTGTAAATCAGGTATACTATTTTTTAGCAAAATTTTTTGCTAAAATCGTGTTTCAGCTAAAATTGTTGTTATACTTATTCAGCACTTAACTGTTTTATACTAATGCTTTACTAATATACTAATGTTTTACTAATTAATTTTGCTAAAAAAAAATTGTGCTGATAGCACATTAATAGTGTGGACGACAACCAGATTGAAAGATATACGCAGAATGAGGCAGATGTCGCGGCATGTCAAGATGTAGTAGAGAAGAGGAAAATGATACTAAAAAGTAAACTCTAATAAGACATATAAAAAAATCAACCATGGAAGTTTTTGTATCTCTTTTCATACATAAAACAAAATTGAGGATTAAAACAACTTAAATTTTGCGTTGTCACCGGCTTTTGAAAATAATTGTCTATTAATTAAATAAAAGACAAAATATAATATTTATTTATTTAAACTTAATGTTTATAGATTAATAATAGTGTGGTCAAATTGCAAACAAACATATACAGAAATGTAGACAGAGTAAAGCGAAAGACAAAGACACACATCTTAGGTAGATTTTTATGGTTCCTTTTTCTTAGTGCAAAAAAGGGTTTTTTTTCGTTTGGTTTGTTTTTGTTTATTTTTTCGTTTCGTTTCTATAATTATCTTCGGCAGTTGCGTTCTTTAAACGATAGCATCATTTAGACAACCATTGCTGTAAGTAGTTGAAAGAAAATTTTTGTTATGTTATATATATTTATTTCTATATATTTTCAGATATTAAATTAATTCATGTCGTCAATGTGGGAAAATGAAAATTTTTATATTTCGTTATTATAGTAAATTATTTTTAAAAGAATCACAAAAATATGTTTTATGATTTTTAGCAAATAAATTAACTAAATTACAATTTTTCTACAAAATTTTTTACGTTTTTTTCAGTCTACTAAAATTCAGCAAAAAAATTTATTAATTTTTAGCAAGTCTTTTTTATTTCTAATCTACTAAGTGTTAGCAAAACTTTTGCTGAATCTACAAATTTTGTTGCTAAAAATCAGCTCGCTGATTTTCAGCAAAAGATTTTGCTGACATTAGCAACTTTCTTGAAAGCATCCTCCTGACTAGAATTTTGCTGACTCAGCAAAATTTTTTGCTGACTTTACAAACTTTTTTTTTTGAGTGTAGCAAACAATTTTTATATTCAAAAAAAATTAGCTATTTAAGAAAATATTATTTATTTATTTATTTAAGTCTATGGATACAACATCCTTACAGACTAGCATATAAAAATTAAGATATTTAAAATAAATTATTGAACAAAATTTTAAATTGGGAGTGAGAAACACTTATGTCTAACTTATTACAATAAATATTAAATAATCTCATAGATCTATTTAGTGGTTCATTTAATGCATATTCAGTTGAGTGTATATCAATATGAAAAAATTTACTTATATTTCTAAAACTTCTTGGTGGAACATATATTGAAATTAACTCTAATAGCTCAGGAGAATCAATAACACCACAAATAATACCAGGTAAAAAAGTTAAATTAGCAATAATACGACGAGTTTCCAGAGTTTTTAAAGAAATAAACTCACATTTAGCTGCGTAAGAAGGGCTAGAAAAAGAAGGAATGTTTAAATGATTCGGATAGTTAAAACATGGTAGGGCAAACTTGACAAACTTTCTTTGAATTCTCTCAATACGACCAATATGAAGAGCAGCATTAGGACTCCAAATAAATGAATAATATTCCAATCTAGATCTAACAAACGAAGTATAAACAACTTTCTTCGTTATGTGATCAAAACATTTATCCAAATTACGTCGAATAAATGCTAAAAGCGAATAAGCTTTTGGTACAATAAAATTTATTTCATCAACAGATGACAATACATTACCAAACATTCTGTAATCAGAAATTATAATAAATATTTCGACGTCTATGAAAAGACATAATATAACATTTAGAAATATTGAAGGGTAAACCATTACAATGTGACCAATGAACTAGATTATTCACGTCCTCCTGAAGGTCGAAAACGTCTCTTACAGAAAAAATTGGCTTCAAAATTTTGAGATCATCAGCATACATTAAAAATTTTGAATTTTTAAAGCAATCGCTAGTGTCATTTATAAAAATATTAAATAATAAAGGACCAAGGATGCTGCCCTGTGGAATACCTGACGTTGGTATAAAATAGTCAGAACAAATTCCATCAACAGATATTGTGAGAGATGTGGTAGCTTAGAATAAGCATACACTCAAAAAAAAAAGTTTGTAAAGTCAGCAAAATTTAGTCAGGAGGGTGCTTGCAAAAAAATTGCTAATGTCAGCAAAATCTTTTGCTGAAAATCAGCGAGCTGATTTTTAGCAACAAAACTTAGTAGATTCAGCAAAAGTTTTGCTAACACTTAGTGGATTAGAAGTAAAAATGCCTTGCTAAAAATTAATAAATTTTTTGCTGAATTTTAGTAGACTGAAAAAACGCAAAAAATTTTGTAGAAAAATTGTAATTTAGTTAATTTATTTGCTGAAAATCATAAAACATATTTTTGTGATTTTTTTAAAAATAATTTACTATAATAACGAAATATAAAAATTTTCATTTTCCCACATTGTCGACATGAATTAATTTAATATCTGAAAATATATAGAAATAAATATATATAACATAACAAAAATTTTCTTTCAACTACTTACAGCAATGGTTGTCTAAATGATGCTATCGTTTAAAGGACGCAACTGCCGAAGATAATTATAGAAACGAAACGAAAAAAATAAACAAAAACAAACCAAACGAAAAAAACAACCCTTTTTTTGCAATAAGAAAAAGGAACCATAAAAATCTACCTAAGATGTGTGTCTTTGTCTTTCGCTTTACTCTGTCTACATGTCTGTATATGTTTGTTTGCAATTTGACCGCAATAGATTATTATTATCTATAAACATTTAGTTTAGAAATACATATTAAATTTAAATATTTTATTTTGTCTTTTATTTAATTAAAAGACAATTATTGTCACAAGCCGGTGACAACGCAAAATTTAATTTGTTTTAATCCTCAATTTCGTTTTATGTATGAAAAACAGATACAAAAGTCTTCCATGGTTGATTTTTTTATATGTCTTATTAGAGTTGTACTTTTTAGTATCATTTTCCTCTTCTCTACTACATCTTGCCATGCCGCGACATCTGCTTCATTCTGCGTATATCTTTCAATCTGGTTGTCGTCCACACTATTAATGTGCTTATCAGCACTTTTTTTTAGCAAAATTAATTAGTAAAACATTAGTATATAAGTAAAGCATTAGTATAAAAAGTTTTAGCTGAAAACACGATTTTAGCAAAAAAATTTGCTAAAAAATAGTATACCTGATTTACAAGACGTTTTACTAACTTTTGTACTAACTTAGTTTTTTCAGTGTATGTCTAAAAATCATAACTACATTGTAAATTTTCAATTGAAACAGACTGCAGTTTCTGGTATTAATCTTCATCAGTGATTCTGATAATACTGTAATATTTGTTGTGGTATTTACTGTTTGATTGCGTATATATTAGGGACTTCAAATTACTCGGGTTTGGTTTTATTCGAGTAAACAATTAACTCGATTTTAAGGTTTTCAACTTATCCGATTAATGGAATAAGTTTTCAAAATTGCTCGAGTAACTCGAATAATTTCAATAGTTTTGCATCATTAATTATTGCTCAACCTTATACTGCATGAATTATAGTTCTTAATGAACGTTGTACATTTCGATAGTAAATGGAAATTAAGTAAATGCCTATTTCGGCGTTTTGCGATATTTATAATTTTTACGATTTTATTAGCAAAAAAACTAAAAAGAGTAAATATTTCTGATCACCAAATAACCAAAAATATAGCGAATATATAAAAACCAATAAAAGTGTGTGTTTAAAGTTTATCATTTTCACTTCGTTTCTAATTGGTTTGTTTAATAACTTTTAAATTATTACTGCCAATAAATTGTAATTATCTAAAAATTATAAAAATCGTTTTTGTTAGAATCAATGTGTTTTTTTACTTTTTTTAAATTTCTCGCCACAAAGAAGGATAAATCTCTAATGGAGATTTGGTCTTATCGTATTTAAAAAAAAAATGTGTCTAGACTACTTATGTCAGGCCTTTATTCAGTCAAAGTATTCGCTATATGTAACAAAATACAGTAAAGGTGTTAAAAGCATACATGGGACGAATTAATTGAATGGACTAATTATTTGATGATTTCATTGATATTAATTGTAATGAAACTATTTTCAGTAGCATATTTGAATAATGATAATAAATTTCATGAATGGAATGATCATTCATTAATGGCAATAATTTTAAATTTTATTACCATTAGTAATGCATCGATTATAATGCATCGATTAAAAGCAACAAATCATAATTCACAGATAAGATTTTCGAAATATTAACGGTGAATACCGATTAAATCAGGGCGTAAGTAACACTCATAATATAAATAGGACATGTCCGGGAAGAACCGCTTTAAAAATAATTTTTTATAAAACAGTCACACGCCAATAGAATGAAAGATTAGTTCAAAATGGACTTAATACAGTTGTATTATAGGAACTTGTTATGTTGGTTAATTTATGAAAAAATGTAGCCCGTGTTTGCGATATCTCGATTAGTTTTGAGATACTAGCGATTTATGAAATGGCAATTTTTAAAAATCAGGAAAGAACCCGAGAGATTAATTGTTTACACACCACAGGTGTCATAATTATTTGTTTACCCAAATACGTTCGACAATATCAATTTAATCACTTCGATAATAAAATGGAATATTGATCCAAAATTTAACGATATGGTATGAACCGGAAACAAGTGGAACCGGAACACTTACTCGCTTAGTTTTCGAGATATTAGCCATTTCCTAAAATGACGATTTTTAAAAATGGCCAGTATCTCCAAAACTAAGCGAGATGGGGCAAAACGGACACAAATTTGCAATATACACTCGACTTTTTTTTGTAAACAAATGCTTTTTTTCACTCAACTGTAATTAGTTTTTTAATCATAAGTGTGATTTCACTATCATTAGTAGGGCAAATGCTAACGCCAAAAAATGTCATTACTATTAAAAGGTACATTAGCAATGCTAATGAAATTTCGATGCTAATGAAAAAATCCCAATACTTAAACAATTACTTTTACTTTTGTTTTTAAAATTTATAAAACAATTGTTGAAGTTGAAGTTTAGGGACACGCCCAAAATTGTCGCTGAAATATGCGGTGTATAGAATAAATTGTCCTCATCTCATACGCTAGATGTATGAAAAGGCGCGAAAACTTTAGGGATAGTCCCCAAAGTAAACAAATGTCCCTAAACTATGCGGGGGAACGAATAAATGTCTCTAGAGTATGCGCTGTGCATACATATATCTACATGTGTATATATCTGTATGCAAAGCGCACACTTTAGGGACACGGCTAAAATTGTCCCCGAAATATGCGGCGCATCGAACCAACTGTCCTCATCTTATACGATAGATGTATGAAAAGGCTCGAAAACTTTGCGGACAGTCCCAAAAGTAAGCAAATGTCCCCAAAAGTAAGCAAATGTCCCTAAAATATGTGCATACATATATGTCTATATGTCTATATGTGTATATAACATCGTAAGAAGGCAACATTAGTTAAGTGATTTTTTGAAACTTAAATTAACCTTTAACAGTCTCTAAGGGTCTCTGCTTTCATTTATGTAAATTTCAAAAATAATATGCAATAGCAGTCGATGTCTTAAAAAACTATTATTATACGAGCTTAAAAGCCCGATACTTCATTACTGGTAGTTTTATAAATCGGTATATATGGAAAATCATTTACTTTTTAAGGAATTTTTTTTTTTCAATGATTTGGGTTATACTTTTGAAGTGGCTGTTTTTGTGACTTCAAGTTTTACACTTCTACCTTAATAGAATTCCATAGTTCATTAAAAGTGGAATTTCTTCCTTTTAAACGCCATTTATACCAAGATTTTTTAAAAAACCTAAAATATATATTCAATAAGTTAACCCATATCTACCTGAATAAAAAAAATATTTTAAATTTCAGACTTTTTGCCTAAATCGTATATGCTGGAGGAAACTTCCTCTTTTTCTCCCTCCCTGTAAACATATTTTAATAACCAGTTTAAGCGGATGTATGCACCAAATTATAAGTTCCTATACTCATAGAAATAAACCTTTAAAAATAACAGAAAAAGCTACTAAAAATTGGTTACAAGTTATGTTGCAGAAAAAACTGTTAAATTTAGCAGATTTTTTTTTGCCAAATATTAATAGTATAAGAACAGCAAAAATAAAGCGGTTAACTTTAGAAAATTTTAGTTACATTCGATGTGAATTTTAGTTAAATGAAAATAACATGTTACTCTGTAAAATTAGAAAAAAACTATTACTAAATATTTGTTGACTCAGAAAAGCAAACATAAACTGTAATAGTAACAAAATTTTTGCTATATTTACCTCAAATTCATTAGAATGCAAATGACAGTTTATTTTAATAAAATAAACAGAAATTTTTCCTAAAAAAAATTATAGATTGCTGATTTCATAAGGGAAAACTGTTATTCGCATTAATAAAAAACTTAAAAAAAAAATTTAAAAATTTCACATTTTTAATGATTTTTATGTAAATTCAACAGATCTATTTTTGCAATTCTTACATTTCTTATATTTATTAAAAATTTATGTATACTATATATGTTTTTGAACCAATACAAAGCTATATACCTTTAGATACAAATATTTATACTTTAATACATATGTTTATGTGACTATTTAAATTTGTACATTGAATCATTTATATTTCTAAATTATAAGGTATGCTTAATATCTTTTTTTTTTAATGGTCAATATATAAAAATATATCGTCATAAATGTATGTTACCGCATATTAAACATATAATAATATATGGCTACGCATGACACTACACATAATCATATAATATAATATATTTTAAGATGAAAAAAAAATTGTTTCAGAGAAATTTTTGACAAATGGGGACGCAAATGAAAGAGCTTATGAAGACGCATTAACTCGTATATGAAATATGTCCGGTTACTTTCAAATATTTTTGTTATTCAAAAAAATATGTGTTTCAGGGATTTAATAACTTTCATTTTGTTAAAGAATTACAGCTGGATTAAGACAAAAAAAATATGTATGTTAATTCCTATCAAATTTAATCGATGGGGTGTATTAGGTTTTACCGACATTCGTAATTGTTCTGATTGTATGCGACTTTTTCTGAAGAGCTTTTTAAACTATATTTTAAATAAATGGCAACTCTAACACACTACATATGCAAAAACTGTTATCAAAATTTTGGTTTTCTCGAGTATATTAAAACTGCGTACAAAAAAAAACCGAAAAACTTTGGCCCCCCTTTTAGCCCTTAAATATGAGATTGGGCCTCAAAAAAAATACGTATCCCTTATTTTCTTTTTATCATTGTCCAAATTTAATAACTATCAGAGAGAATCCATCGGGAGACTCCCCTTCAGAGTTCGAGATTAAACACAAGCAAACGGTTTTCTATCGTTCTGTTTTGCTTTTTGCTGAAACTCAACACAATCATTTTGTTGTGCACAGTAAACATAAACACAAAATTTCTTTATTTTGATTTTGATTTGTAAACAGAACACAAACACTTTCTCAAACTAGTTTTCGATGAGAGACCAAACTAAACGATTTTGTTCTGTTTGTCCAATATTTCAAACAGTTTGATTTTGTTGTGTTTATGGAATGGAACAAAACTATTTGTAAACCGTTCTTAGTGTTTATGTCATATTACAAGTGAAACAATTTTTCATTGAATTTTATGAATAATTGCATTAGTTTAATAAAAGCTTCAACGGAGGAGTTCCAGTTAAATTTCATAAAACTAATTTGTTCCGTTTGTAACATTACAAACAACAATTTGCGCACTTGTGTTGTGTTTATAAATACGAACGAAACAAAAGAGATCGTTGTATTGGTTTTTTTGATAAGAACGTTATGTTAGTGGTACATAAATTTTCTAACTCTGTTCCCCTTACTCGGAAAGCCAATTAAAGGGAATTATTTGACTTTAGATTCATCTTTAGAAAGCCAAAATAATGGAACAAAAAAATTCAGTAAATGACCTTTAAAAAAAACTGCAACAACCCTATTACTTGATTTGCATACTTTTCAATTTTAAATATTAAAAGTTAAAATTAATTTTAAAAATGTAAATTAATACTTTCAATTACATCTTTTTCTCTATTATCACCTCTTTCGTTTTCAGTCTGTAACAAACATTCAACTCTTAGTGAATAAAACAGACAAATTTCTTGTTTAAAACATTAAGCATCACCTTTTCATGTTTAATTCAAAACTAACAAGGGTGTGTGAAGAGCATGTTGTAGATACTTGATATAATGAACAATTTAAGTCAAGTACAAAGTAATCGTATTTTTCCAACTAAACATTACGATGAAAGTTTAATGTTTATTCGCTATTTTTCATTCCTTCAATGGAGGTATAAATATTTGTCTGGATATTGAAACTTGTATAGGAAAAATAAAAGAATTAAGACTTGTACCACATTTCAATTTTCAACGACGTGCCGACAAGATAAAATAAAAACTTGAAAGCTAAATTAAAACAAAAAACCTTCGACACTTAATATGAAGGAGTATATGATATAGAAGGAGTATATGACGCAGGAATAAACAAACTTAATTGGGCTAAAATAAATAGAAAATATCAGCAAAGAAAAATATAGCAAATCTCTAAAATCTTATTTTAAAGAAGTCTCTTAAATATAATATATGGTTTGTCTGAAGCAGGTTTAGATTATAAAAAATGACCATTAATAAAATATCCTGTGAGGAGCCTAAATATTTTTCAGTTAAAAAAAAAAATATTGTGCCTTTAAATATATTTCAGTTGTACATGTGTACACTGCTGAGCACTGGCTTTAGTGCCTAGGATTACATATCGGATCTTGATTAATTTGGGTATGGGAAGTTTGAAAATGTTATCAGTTTTTTTGGGTGAGAAATAGTTTTTGAGTTAGTGCACATTATGTAGGAAAATATGTAGAAAGGAAAATATGTAGAAAGGAAAATATGTAGACTTATTTTATTGAAAAGTCCAAAAACAATTTTGTTTTTGAAAATTAACCCTAGCATCTCCTTTGAGTCAATGTCACCCCAAAACTCGATGCGAAAAATATATTTGTTCGATTTGGCTCAAATTTTAAGTACTGAAATTTTAGACCTAGTATTACAAATTAAAAAAAAAATCGGTTTTCACCCTACCCAGGTGAAAAAGTTCATATATGATCATATATTGTCATATAAGGTTTCATGTATGAGCATATATGGTTTCATGTATAGACATATATGAACATAGATTTAATGTATGGAATCATATATGGGTTAATACATGCAAATGGCAAGTTCATAAAGGGTGTCCCAAGAAGAACGCAATTTTTAAATCTGGCAACATTCGAAGTGTTATTGTTTGACATTTGAACAATTGTTATTGTTTGCTAGTAGAAGGTACGAGGTTAGTAAAAATGGAGTGCTACACGAATGAACAACGCATTCTCATTGTGAAATTGTTTTACCAAAATGGTGAAAGTTTTGCGGCTACAGTTCGCAAATTGCGATCAATTTGGGGTCACAATAATGCTCCAAAAGAGTCAACTGTAAAGAGATTAATGGATAAATTTGCCGAAACTGGGTCTGTTAGTGATGTAAAGACAACAACGCGCCATCGACCAGGTCGATCGACCGAAAATGTCGCAGCTGTACGTGATGATGTCGCTCAAAATCCATCCACCTCAATTCGACACCGAGCTCAATGGTGTTCGGTATCGTGAAATGATAACCAGTTTTTTCTTGCCTATAATTGAAGAAATGAATGTGGAGGGCATGTGGTTCCAACAAGACGGCGCCACATGTCATACAGCCAGAGAAACAATTCAATTGCTGCATCAGTCATTTCCCCGTCGTGTTATTTCGCGTTTTGAAGATCAGAATTGGCCGCCTAGATCGTGCGATTTACCACCATTAGATTTTTTTCTTTGGGGTTTTTTGAAGTCGATGGTTTACGCGAATAAGCCGACGACGACTCAAGCCTTAAAAGAGGAAATTGGACGCTGCATTAATGAAATACCGCAGCATTCATGCAAAACGGTAATTGAAAATTTCATTAAAAGATCGCGTGCATGCCAGCAAAGCCGCGGCGGCCATCTGCACGATATATTGTTGCATACATAACCTCATTCTGTCTACTTTACGATATAATAAAATTTCACGATTTTTTTTAAATATCTGTGTTTTATTTAAAATTTAAAAATTGCGCTCTTCTTGGCACACCCTTTATATGGCTATGTAAGACACCATATATGATAATATATTGCATATATTGCTTCATATATGCCATATATCTCCATATATGAAGCAATATAGTATTCCATATATGGCAATATGTTTTAATTTCTATCAGATATTTTTAATCCCTTCTCGCTGCTATACGAATTACTGACAAAAATATTTAAAAGAAAATAGATTTTAAAGTTTCCATAATTTATAAAGATGATAGTAGAGAAGGAGTTAATAAGATAAACGTTTTTTATGGTTTTTATTTTAATTATAATATTGAATCTATAATAATCAATTGAGCTCTTTACGAAGTATTTTGTAATTTATATTTCAGTATATCTAAAACTTTAAATACTACTTCACCAACATCTATTTTACTATTTGCATACAAGGCATGAAGGGTGTTTTGGTTCATATGAGATATCTCACTTGAATCTAAAGCAATATCCGTCACATTTGATGTGCTTAATTCTGATCGGTAGTACCTAACCTGACTAACTATCCCGCTTTTGGCGGGACTATCCCGCTTTTCAATATATTTTTTTCTCAATAGAATTTTTATGAAATATAAAATGATTTAAAAAACGTTCAACATATTATACATTTTGGAGCTTTTTGATAGAAATAAAGTTTCAGAGCTTGAGATAGGATTTCAAAATTCGAATCGAAGTCTAAAATATATTTATTTGTTGTGCCAAAAGTAATTTTTTTATAATTAAAAGAAGATATAAATTTTTGGAGCAATATTTGAGCGATTCGAACTAAAAAATTGGGAATTTATTAAATTTTAAGACAATAAATTTTAAAAATCCCGCTTTTTACACCACAATTCCGATTTTTTGCCTGCGAATCCCGATTTCTTTTCAAAAACTGTTGGTAACGTTTGTAGTACTAGACTCTCTCAGATCTCCATTAGTATCCGAATTGCTATCATTATCAATCTCTTCATCACCATCGACCGTGAATTGTCATTATCGGAATCAACAAGCTTTTCTATTGCATTATTTGGTAGCGCTATTGTTTAGTTCCCATCTTTCCAATGTCTTTAGTGGAAACTTTGTATGAAACACAATCACTTTAGTGAACGTAAGTATTCTTACCAAAGGACTTCTTTTGTCGGTTGGCTTGATTACTATTGTTATCGCCATCATCCTTTGCTAAATCATCGAATTTTATTTTTTTCTGGAACAATTTGGTTTTTCATTATCCATACTGTTATTCATTTTCATTACATTCTTTCCCAAATTGTATTTTCTTAAAAAATTTCGCTTTGAACTATTTATATTTATTAATGCATTTTGAATTTAAAATATATAAATTTATCAGTAACATGTTCTTAGAAGTATAATAGAAACATTTCTCTTAATAAAGACAATATTTTGATAAAAACTTAAAAAATGTTTTTTTTTTTATACAAGCATGTAGGAAAAGTAATAATATATGGCCATATATGAATATTCATATATGCCCATTTATGTCCATATACCCTCATATATGTGGCCATATATGACAATATATGAACATTTTCACCTGGGTAGTATATATTATAACAAGTTAAAATAAGTTGCACTAAAAATTTAGCCTAAAAAGAAAAACTTACTCTGTTCTGACTATGATGTTTATACAGATCTGAAGTCGTATCATACCTTAAATGAAAGCTTAATATCTTGTCCACAAACTAGTAGCCACTTAACGTACCCTTTATTAGGGTGACTTTTTAAATAAATAGGTTTTTTTCATTAAAAACATGAAAAAATAGAAAAATACAACATTTTAATCTGTTAATTAAAAGTGTTAATCTGGTTCGTAATCGCTTAATTAAATGTGAGCACATAATACCTCGTTGCAAAGGTATTTAAATTACATGGTTTTTGAGAATTTTGGAATAGGTGTTTTAAAAAACATAGCATTTGGCGACTTTTCATAATGGGAACTTTTATAGACGAAGTTACTCACAGAGAAATAAAGTGCCAACCGAATTGAAAAGTGTATTTTAATGGTTACAACATATAAATTCAGTTGGTACAACGATATTAATCGGGCTGTCTTTAAGGTTCAAAATCACAACTTAAGCTCGATATTACATCACTTATGACTGTTTCAATGGCCGAATTATTTCCAAAACTTTTGTGATATATCCCACTGTACAGTGTTATATGTACACTAGAGTTATAACGTTTTGTATTTTTTGCACATATTAAATTCTTAATTGCGTAGCCGTATAGATCATGAAAAATATTGAAAAATTATATCGTACTAGATAACTAGAAGGTATCGTTAAAAAAGTTCACGCGCAAAAACGACGAAGTTTTCAATTTTAATTTTTAGTACTTTCTTATAGTTTCATTAATATGTAGAAAATAAATCTCACCATTTGGATAGAAAGCTCGAAGAAATCGCGATATTATGACGATAGTTCGCGTATTTCTTAAATGAATTTAACTTTAATGTCAAGTGATAGCTGTTATGAGACAGTAATATATATATGAGCCAGTGATTCACTGAACCAGTTATTTTGAAAGTGGTCTGAGTCCTTTTTCAAACAAAAATTTAGATAATGATGCAGTTCCGTAGTTCTCACTGGCTTCTATTTACTGCACAAAATTGTTATTATTAAAGTTCTAAGAATCGCTGAAATTTTAATGGAAATCATGTGTTGTAAGTTATTTTGAATAACACGGACAACAAAACCCCCACCCATTCAATATTGAAAAAGCCTCAATAAATATGAAATTTTGTTTAACTATAAATAAATTTAATATCTTCAGATCAGATGTGTATAAAAACATTGAACAAAAGTTGCCAATTACAGTTTCAAAAACATTAATATCAAGAACCCTATATATCTAATTTTAAAAACAAAGGGACTCATACCAATTTCAAATTAATAGTTCCTATGGTAAACAAATAAAAAAATACATTCAAAAAATAGAAAATGTTAACTTTTTACCAAAATGACCTAACAAGTTATTTTTATTATCAGTACAGCATTTTCCATAGCGTGGTGCGGTGAAGAAATTTTGTCAAAAAAATTTTGTAACCGTAATGTACACATGAAATCTACTTCGAAGTAGGATATTTTTCTTTAAACTGAAAAATAATTTTAGCTTCTCCACAGAATATTTTAAAAATATCCTTTTCTGCATTGCAAGGGACATACTGCAGCCCTGTATGCTCGAAATTTCCGTTCATTTTTTTTTTTACCTAAAGCTTTTTTAGACGAACCATGAATAAAAATAAGATTTTGACCTAACCATCTAAGGTTTATCTCTGATAGTGCCTAAAAATGTGTTTCATTATAAAGGGCTTGATAACCCAGATTTAAATTAACTTAAAATTTGAAAAATAGTTGCCCTTCTCTGATTTGGTGTAACAAAATAAAAAAACTACTACACAAAAAACATCGAGTTAAGAAAGTAAACTTAATTTTTATACAACATCTTCAAAAACGAAACCCACTTGGCGCATAATTTAATTACACAAAAACACTTGAGGGTTTGAAGGAGCCTCGACTCTCAAGTAAGCCAATGATGTTTTATGAAATGAGAGAGTTGCTAAGAATAGCAAAAAGAACAAAAAAAAAAAATCTTGTAATAATGTTGCAAGGGCAAGCATTGTAACGAATATATAAATAGTGAAACAATTTCTGACTTCCTTCCTTAACTCTATCTTAGATACTTCCTCCTCATTCATTCGAAGACAATCACTTACGAATGTATCCTTACAAAATAACATACGAAGGATACGGCAGTGTACAAGTGTTGAAATGCAACACGTTCAACATAGTAATTAGTATTGTACACAAAAAGAAAAAAGAGCACAAATTATTTTATACAAAAATTAAAACATATTTACACTCATAAAAATTCCATACAAATAGTTGAAAATTCAGTTACAACAACTGAAAAAGTACCTAAATTTCCACCAGCAGAATCTTCAATGAAGTTTACAGAAAATCTGTCAAATGGAAATGAAAATAATTCTGTTTAAATCAGTACTTGTTTTCTGCTTAATGCTAGTTGGTTAAAACTAGGTAAAAAATTAAAGTAATTTACAAAAATTAAGAAGATTTTTTATTTTATAATGAAAACCAATTTATTTATATAATGTTTATATAATTCATGTACTATAATTATATATCAATCTTGTTGTACTGAAAAAAAACAAATAAATGAATAAATAAAATGTAAGCCAATTTCATTTAATTTTATTCTTTTCTAAAATATACAATTGAAAACACTATATAAATTTTACTTAATATCGTTTTATCTACCATTTCTCTTTTTATAGCATCCTTTTTTGATTGTGTTTACTTTGTTTCTTGTTTTTTTCTATTAATGCCATATAGAATTGTTTGAAAATATTAATGGGCTGAAGAAAGAGAAATTAATATTAATATCATATTTACATAAGTAAATATATTTTTTATTTGAACAAACCTTATTATTTTATTAGTTTAGTTATATTTTAAACTGTAAAATTTATTCTTGTTTTGGGCTTGTCTTCCTACAAAAAAAAAAAAAAAAAAAAAAAAAGGATACACATTTGCAAAACAACCACTGCGTTTTTTTTTTCCTCGATTATTCTTGTCTATGTTTGTTTCTTCATCAATGCCATGTAGAATTGTATGAAAATGTAGAATTGTATGAAAATATTATTAAATATTAGAAAAGTAATATTTAATCATATTCACATAACTAAATATATATTTTATTTTAATACTAATCTTATTATTTCAATTATATTATTTAGGCCTATTAACTTATCTCAATTTATGTTTTGGTTAAACTCTGAAATATTAACTTGTATACCCAATAGTTTTTTTGTTTACTAATCCAATTATCGAATTAAAATGTTTTATGTTTGAGTTTGAATTTTAACGTCTTTTTCAGACAATTGCCATTAATACTATAATTAATATGCAATTTTATTTAATTTTAATTGTGAAAGGCGTGGTAGAGAAGTGAGGTAAGTTTCTAAAAATAGAACTGCTGTGTTGTTGGAGTTGTACTTCTGACATTATGTATGCAAGAAGAAAAAAAAAAGCACTTGTATTGAATAAAACTAGTTTTAATCACAACAAAACTCGACCTGACGTTAGATCAGTGGGCTAAAGCGCTCTGTCTAACGTGTAGTGCGAGTGAATGTGGCATTAGAAATCCGTTTATCTATACCACGGTCAGTGATTGTTCAGAACATAACAAATATTACATTATTCAAAAAAAAAAAAAACAGGGTCACTGACGAAGGTTCAATACCAGAAACTGCGCAGTCTGATTCAGAAAAATGAAAATTTACAATGTATTTATGATTTTTAGAAAATACACTCATTCTTCTCTACCACGCCTTTCACAATGTTTTGTATTTATTCTTGCATAAATTTAATAAGGCAACCTGATTAATGTTGAACAATCTAATTTTTAGATATTAACACAGACTTTTTACTAACACAATTGATATTTTTTTATGTGAAAGGCGTGGTAGAGAAGAATGAGTGTATTTTCTAAAAATCATAACTACATTGTAAATTTTCAATTTTCTGAATTCGACTGCGCAGTTTCTGGTATTGAACCTTCGTCAGTGACCCTGTTTTTTTTTTTTTTTGAATAATGTAATATTTGTTATGTTTTTATTTGTTCGATTGCGTCTATATGAAATTTTCTGTGCAATCACTGATTAAATTTATGTTGTAGTGGTAAAATCATGGTAAACTCAGGCGATTTCGCACTGGTTTATTTTCTGTGTGTAGTATTATTTTGAACTTTATGGTGATATTTTTTGATTTGCTTGGGGATAACGTAAAAAATTATCTGACAAACTTGTTTGAGACAATTTCTCAAAATCGTTTAAAAAATTAAACTAAATATTGGAAGAACAACCCTATGGGGAATGGGACCGGACCTGCGTGTGCCACAGGATCGGTCCCTTCGTGCCAGAGACCGGTCCTTTGCTAAACCGTACCCTATGTAAACAACTGGCAACTTTAGCATTGGCTTGTCATAGGAGGGGGTCATTTGTCCTGCTTTAAACCACATAGTGGCATGCCACAGGACTAACCAAAGATAGCACAAGACTTTCACCAAAGGGGCATGTCGGAGGACTAACCAAAACGGATTAACCACATGACTATCCTGAAAGGGACATGTTGTACAATTTAATGATTTTTAATGTAAAAAATGGTAGAAAATTAAACAATAAATTTCTAACTCATTGGATTTTTTTAGTCAATATGTATACAGTTAGGTGATATGTCCTACTTCTACCAGTCACGACACTAGCCTTTTAAGATCAATTTACACTACATAACTCACATCAATTGTAAATAATACTAGTCCCGTGATAAGTCCTTTTCCAGCGGTCCAGGTTCTTTTAGGTCAATTTTATAATGCCGATAATTTTTTAATAAACCCAAAAAAAAAAAAAAAATATCGACAAAAAAAAACAAAATTAATAATTTTTAGTTTAAAAAATAAACGAAAACTAAACAGCTTCCAATGGGTAAAATTCTGGCCAACTGGCTTTTTCTTGTTAATAAGCTTTCTGGTTAAGTGGTATGTCCTCCCTTTATCAGTCACAGGATTGGTAATTTAAGACAATTGATACTGCTTAACGCAATTCAGTATTAAATTATACCAGTCCTGTGATAAGTCCTTCTTTAACCAGTCACTTTTAGGTTAATTGACTTCTCATTCCCCATAGGGAAAGTAGTTCAAGTACAACTGAAATTTGTTTATGTGATAAAATGAGATAACTGATAAATAATAGATTTAAGCGATATCTGCAGAAAAAAATAGTTTAATTGAGTTGGAACCCGTTTAACAGACTATTGGCCTTTTTTTGTGAGTGTTGACAAGGCTTTTACGTTGTGTTTTTTGTGAAGATCTTTTACTTGTAAGACAAGTATTTTGTTTGTTCTTGTATTTTAAATGAAATATCGAATGTATGAACATAAAGTGGCAATACAGTGTCAGCGACAATACATGATTTATAGAGTAATGTTATTTGTATTGTTTTTGATTTTTTAGTACTATTCACTGTAGATTTAAATGTATGTTAAGTTCACCTATTAATTGGTAACAGTGGGGAGCTCTTCTGTATAAACTTTTTCTACCTAAAGATTTGGGCTGAAAAATATTTGGCAATAGAACTAAGCCATACTTTGCTAAAAGTATGAGGTACGTTTACTTGAAATCTGGTATCAGAATCAAACTGTATTACCAGGTAAGGCCTCGATTTTGATAGAAATGCACAATTTTTTCACCATCTTTTCCTGATACTTGTAACGGCACCTTTGGGAGGGAAGCCCGGAGACCACCAAAATGATTTGACAAATTTTTAAAAAATTATTTAGAAAAAAAAATATTTTTGAAATATTGTTTTTAATTAAATTAGAAAAATGATTATAAAATTTAGAAATTTGTAATTGATTAAAATGTTGTTAAAATTCTTATATATTTAAAATTTTTTTTTAGTCCGGCTTTAAGTCTTGCAAAACTATTGATGTGATGAACTTACAACCAGAGGGTGAAGTTAAGCGGCTTTACGTCAGCGCAGAGCAGCCGCCGGCCACTTCTTAGCTCCTTGAGCTGCCGCCGAAGTGAACGGCTTCATTTTTTAGCCGATTTGATAAGCCAACCGTTAGCTCATATTTTTTTTAAATGACATTTTAACTTACTAGGCGGCTAAATTTATTCGCAATTTTAATTTGACAATAGAATTTTTTCAAACCTTTTCCTTATAAATCTCAATTTATTTTTGTATGGGTTTAGCCATTATGAAGTTTGATATGCATATAACCTACACTTGAAATACTATGTAGGTAAAGACCACTGCAAATGTATTTAAAACCAAATGAAATTTCACTTGAGAAAAGGACAACTTACATTTCAGTAAATTCGTGTAACATTGTCATTTGTTTTTTACTGTTCAAAAAATTAACCAAAATACGTGTCAATTTAAATTCAATAAGGAACAATATATATGAATTTGGTCATCGTACCGGTACACATCCCCATATAGAGCACCGTAAACTTAGACACATTTTTTGGAACAAAAAAACAATAATTAAAATTTTATAAAAAAGTCCACAAATAAAATATTTTAAAAGTATTTTACTTTGACACCACATTTGCCTATGCATTATTTGGACCAACTTGTCAACACTTAAACCTTTAACAGGTCAACCTAAGATTTATGTAATTTATGACATATATAAGATTCATTCAAATCGGAGTGTACCCTTCGGGGTAGTTCGCTTGTACGTGGACTATTCCAAATCCAAATGCATCAGCTTATAGGCCAACTATTTTGACATTTTTCAGTTAGAGGTCATTTATTTGTGGCAACTAATTTAAAAAAGTTAGATACCCATTTTGCAAACAACATTAGGGAACATGTACCTAAGGGGACCTATATTCAAAAAACTCTCTAAACATTTTTTCTAACATTTCTAACATTTTTTGAAAGTAAACTAAAATCGATCAAAATTTGTATTTAAATTAAAATTTATTTTAATTTTGTTTTTTAAAACTTTTATTGAATTGTTAAAAGCTGCTTAAGGGTTTACCATATGTAATGATAACTTTTTTAATTGCGGTAAACAAACTATATTTTTTTTGTGGAACTTATTGAAACGTTGTTCCAACAGACAGGTACAGTGATACGTAATCCATTTAGAGAAGACAAAAACTGGCAGAAAATTAGAAAATATATCAAACGTCCACTTTAGGGAACATTATGAAAATTTAATTATTCACATTATTATTTTATTTACTATGTTTGTTTAGTTCAATTATTTTGATTAAAATTGTGAATAAATTTCTTACGGTTTACAAATATCCGACTTGAACAGGATTTTAAACTTGTTTGTTCTTCACTTTTTATGTTTACAAAAAATTACACTTTATTTTGAAATAACGCAATAAAGCCAAGAAAACGTGTGTATTGCAATCGAAGTTTTTTTCAAATATTTAGTTATAGCGGAAATTAAACTCAATGATAATTGAAAGTTTTGACATATTCATGCAACAACACGAAAACAAACGAAATATCCACTTTAGGGAACATGCCACAATTGGAAATATTCCCTTATATATTAAAGATTTTAAAATACATCGAACAAGAATTACTTTGTTTAATTTCAAACTTACTTTCAATTAAAAGTTTAATAATACATATTAAATGTTTAATTTAAAAAGAATTTTTTTCACGCAAGATTTTCAGTTTTATAACCGATAATGACAACAATTTGAAAAAATTCCAAAAGTTAAAAAAATAACCAAAATTTTAAAAAACTGTCAAAATTTAAATAAATCGCCTAAATTAAAAAAATCACCGAAATTAAAAAAAATGGCAACCCAAATCGACCAAATTGAAAAAGTTGCCGAAATTAAAAAAAAAAACGCCAAATTTAAAAATATGGTCAACATTTTGGAAAAGAACAAATTTTAGCTGCTACAACAAAAAAAAAACTGTCTATTTCCAAAAGTTCGCGATTAATTGGATAAAGACTTTTAATCGCAACTTTTTTTTTAGTGATTAACGATATTATGAAACAAAGACGAGGAGTGGAAAAAAATCCAACCTGTCGAAGCATGAGCCACGCAGGATTTTAAACACTGCAATTACTTCTACAATAAAAAAAAGTCAGCAACATTTTTGATCGGAGCCCCATTGCTGGAAAAAAAATTTCTAAATTCAGCAAAATGTTGGCTGAGTTAAACATGACCACAAGCTTGAATACGGTATGCCAAAATTACGATATCCCTTTTTGTTCATACATTAATCCTTTTTTTCACTTAAGGTGATATTTTCGGAAGAGAAAAAATGGGATTTGGATGGACCTGACCAGGCACGTAGCTAGGGGGGGGGGCTTGGGGGCTAGAGCCCCCCCCCGAAATGATTTGACAAATTTAAAAACCTAATACAATTCGTTAGAAAGTAACAATGTTATTGATAAATTTAATATGAAAATAATTATTTTTGACTTGGATCAAATAAGAAATAGTTTTATATGATTCGAATCTTAAAATTTCGTTAGAAAACATCACCTGCAAATGGGCGGCTATCATTGTTAGAGTTGATTTTCGACAAAAAGCAATAAATAAAATCTTTTCATAAGAGATTTCGAAGTCTTTGACTTAAAATATAATCAAAAAATTGTTTGAGACAATGCAAACTAAACAGAAAAAACTAAAATTGAGTTTTAATTAAAATATTTGTTGATTCAGCAAAAGTTTAATTAAATTAGGTCGTGTTGATGCAATTGTAGTAACAACTAAAATAATTTTTATCTATTTAATTAATATTATTTTCAATTACATATAGTTTTATTCACATCTATTAAAAATTTAATTGAATATTGTTTACTATTGGGAAAAATTAGACCATTTGAAAAATCGCAAAATTTGAAAAAAAAAATTGCCAAAACAATCCTCAAAATTGCAGAAATTTAAAAAACTCCCAAAATAAACGCCAAAATTCAAAAAAAAATTTAAAAAAAAATGACCAAAATTAAAGAAACGCGAATTTTCAACTTTAAAAAACGATTTTTTTAATTTTGGCGACTTTTTAAAATTTTTGCATTTGTTTCAATGTTGTTCAACGTTATAAAAAACTGAGAATTTGTTTTTATACCAAATTCATTTTCAATTAAACAGTTAATTGAAAGTAAGTTTGAAATCGAACAAAAGTTTAATTGAATTTTTTTTTTGACAATGATTTTTTCTGTGTATTTTGACATAATCTTTTAAAATGGAACTACCACTAAGACTCAAAATTAAGTTTACTTGTGCCCTAAAAGTCGTTACTTTACTTAAAGTGCAATCTTTTTGGTAAATTTGGTTTGCTACGCACGCATCTGGTAACATAGTTTTCAGTATTTTTTTTACGATATATATTTCGATATCTCATATTTTTTTAATTTTTTGAAACAAATTTAAGCCTCAAACTTTGATCGATATGCATAACATGTTAACGTGGTCCAATGGGACTCAAATTTTCTCAATTTCTTTTTAGACTAAATGTAAACAAATTTCTATCTGCGCTCCTTGAAATGAGACATTTTAAAATCAAGCAGCTAAACCAGTAATAACGATGTAGTTTTTTTTAGACATTTTAAAGGGTTTTTATTTAAAAATTGATTAAAGACAATTTCAAAAGCGTTTGAAATTGTCCAAAATATAAATCAAAGTGAATTGGAAATACGAAATAAATAAGACCTAGTCGATGGAAATTAGACCTAGTCGATGTCAGGTATATTTTTAAATTTTCCAATTTTATATTTTTTCTTTATTATTTCTTTCAGACTACAATCACGCTTGCTTGTAAAATTTACGATTTTTTTAATACAATACATGAAGTCGGATATATGAAAAAGGGGAAAAAATAGTGAATAATTTGTTAAAATAATTCAAATAAGTGGCAGCCGGGGTCCACGACATAGTGTCAAAATGGTTTTCAAAATGTGTGTTTTCTCGAGGATTTGAACGCTGTTTTTTAAATAAGTCTAAATTTCCTAAACTTTAAACATATTTTCATACAAAAATTAACACAATTTTCACCACCAATTTTAAAAATAGATACGTTTTTCATATATTTTTGCTGCTTTATCACCTATCCGAATTTAATTTCAAAGGAAACCCATCGGAAAAGCTTCCTTATAAGTGGCAGGCAAATTATATAGGGTATTTGCTTTTAATTTGTTTTTTGGACGGTTATAATTCTTTAATTTCCCGAGTTAAAAAGTTTGCATAAAATAATACATTATTTTATATGCATTTATAAGGTTTTGTCTGCCAGTGCATTGGCAACCCTTTCGTAACAAAGTCAATATTTTTGTGCTCCTGCAGTAGATTTTTTTAAAATCATTTAAAGTAATTTTAAAATAATTTTTTAATCAACTGGTGTATACTGTGTTATAAATCTTTTTGTAAGTTACAAAAATTTAATCAAGTATGACTGGGGCAAGGCGTAAAAGTACAAATATTATTAAAAAAATAATATGTGGTCAATGCAAATTGCAAATTGAAGAAGAGGATGGAAGCATAAAATGTGATAAATGCTCTAAAACGTTTCATGATATATGTACTACTTTAGATAAACGTCAGTTTGACCTATTGTTGAAAAATGAGAGCGATGAGTACATTTGTCATTTTTGCAACGAAAATGATGGAGACTTAAAACACCAATTAAGCGCAATAAAACACAGCTTGGTAAACTGAATCAGCTGGATGAGTTACAGACAGCAATGCAGTTTATGTCAACAAATTTGATGACATACTTAGTGGTATTACCGAAAACAAAAGAAAAATTGAAGCAGTACAAAAAGAAAATAGAAATTTAAAAAAAGAAGTTGCCGATTTAAAAACATCTGTAAAACTCTTAAACGATCAAAGAGTAAAGAATGATTGTTTAATTAGTGGATTGGAATGCGAGGATGATTTAAATGCTGCTGAAACCTTAGTGAAGTTTGTTGATAATTTTGATGTAAAGTTACAGCCATCTGATATTGATGAGGCGTATTTCTTGAGAAATAAAAAAACATCAAAAAATATTGAAGCTACAAAAGATAAAAAGAAGCAAACTATGATCGTAAAGTTTAGCAACAAAAGAGCAAAACAAGATGTTATGTCAATAAAACCTAAACTTCGAGAAAATGAAAATAAGACTGTGTTTATAAATGATTTTTTGAGTAAGGAAACACTGACCTTACTCAATCATGCAAAAAGCTTGGGAAATGTTGGGTATCGCAGAATCTACTCTTTAGCTGGCCGTGTTTATGTTAAAAAAAGCGAATTGTCAAAACCTAAGTTAATTAAAACTTTTGAAGAAGTTGATAACATGTTACTAGAAGCAACAACAAATAATGTTCGCAGATCTTTACGTCGTGAAAATCCTATTATAGAAGTTCCGGATAATAGTGATAATGATTTTCAATCACCTTTTCAATCTAATGCTTAAATTTTAATTTGGCTTTTTATTAAAACGTATTATATTTTATATTATATTTAAACATTATGAACTTAAATAATCAATATTTTCATTCTTTTTCATCTTATGAATCATATTTAGAAAATCAAAGCAAATCTTATTTATCAATTATATCTGTAAATGTTAGGAGCATTTCGTCACTTACGAAGTTTAATAAATTCAAAACCATAATTTCTCTTTTTCCAAAACTACCTGAAATTATATGTATTCAAGAAACTTGGTTTGAAGATAAATTGGTACAACTTTACAAAATTCCGGGTTATAATTCAGTTCACTGTTGTAGATCTGACTGTTACGGGGGAACGTCGGTATATGTTCGTAAAGACGTTTTATTTTCTACTGATATCTGTAAGAGTAAAGATTTTATTGAATCTATAGTATTAACCATACAAAGTCAAAACATTGCTGTAAAGCCAATAAAGTTAATATCATTTTATAGATCGCAAAAATGCAATTTCGAAAAATTCTCTGAATATTTGGAAAATTGTCTTGTATCATTAGCTCAAAGTCCATGTATATTTGTTGGTGATACAAATGTTGATTTCCTGACTAATCCTCATGCTCTTGTTTTAACTGATTTATTTCGATGTTACGATTTTAAAAACTGTCATAATATAATTACTCGTCCTAGTAGTGGTACCTCAATTGATAATGTGTTTAGTAATCTTGAAAAAGATCTTAAAATTAGTTCTATTGAATGTGAGTTGTCGGATCATAACCTTATCAATATCAGAATAGATTCAGCAGTAAAAACCAAAGAATTTATACAGACAGTCCGTTATAATTGTAATTATGAAAGAGTTAAGGAAAATCTTAGTCATACCTTGTTAATGTCAGATTTTACAGGAAATCCTAATAATGACTTTTTACATTTGATAGATTGTGTAGCAAATGCTGTTTCTACTTCAACAATAATTAGTAGGACTAAAAAAGATTTAAAATTGGAATTAACACCATGGATTAATAAAAATTTGCAAACTCTTATGGAATATAAAAAGAAACTTCTAAAAAAAAGGAAAAAAAAATCGTAATAATTATGACATTGAAATTTGCGTTAAGAGAATTAGCAAAATAATAAAAGTAGCCACTAAAGAGTGTATGAATAATTATTATAAAGACAATTTGCGCAAAGTACAGGAAAATCCTAGAAAGTGTTGGCAATTTTTAAATCAGACTCTTGGAAGAAAATCTAAGTCTGAAATAAATATTAGAAATAATGAAGGTCAAATAATTGTAAATGATAATGAAAAAGTCGAAATTTTTAATCAATATTTTTAAATTCGGTTGAAAATTTGATTAATGGAATCGAATACAATTCCAGCGATCATTGTAATGCTTTCCGAACTTTAAGATACACTCGGAATGAATTTTGTTTGCATCATACCACTGAAAATGAAGTCTTTGATTTGATTACCAAATTAAATTTGAATAAGAGCCCTGGAAATGATGGTATAACCTCGAAGTGTGTATTTGAATGTAGAGAGATTCTTGCACCTTTCTTAGCTAAAATTTTAAACTCCTCAATAAGTCAGGCAATTTATCCTGATGTACTAAAAATTCATAAAATTATTCCAATACCAAAGGAAATTCATTGTAATACAGTTGATAAATTTAGGCCTGTTGCAGTTTTACCTATTGTAGATAAAATTTTTGAAACGATATTACATAGCCAACTTTCAACGTTTTTAGAGAATGGAAAGTTAATATATCCAAACCAATATGGCTTCCGTAAGGGTTGTGGTACGGATGAAGCTCTTGTAAACGTGGTCAATTATATCTGTGATGGTTTAGATAGAGGTTTCAGTGCGGTAGGTGCAATATTTTATGTTTTTTCCAAAGCGTTTGATCTCGTAAATCATTCAATTATGGTTCAAAAATTAAAATTTTATGGAGTGAGAGGTAGAGAATTGAATCTTTTCAAAAGCTATTTGGAAAATCGTAAACAATTTGTACAGATTAATAACTGTAAGAGTTCAATGCTTAATGTGGCGTATGGAGTCCCTCAAGGAAGTGTGTTGGGTCCTTTATTTTTTAATATTTATCTAAATGACATAAATAACTTGGGGTTAACAGGACAAATTTTTATGTATGCAGACGATTTATGTTTACTATATCCTTATAAAGAAAATTTAGTTTTTAAAAACATTTGCAGAGCGGGATGCTGCCCTCATCTCAGAGTTTGCAAGGATTAATAAATTGGTATTAAATCCAGGCAAAACAAAACTCGTGCGTTTTAGACCCCAGTTTAGACGAAATATTTCGGAAAGTACCATATGTATAAATGGAAATGAAATCGTTGAAGTTGATTCAATAAAGTATTTAGGAGTTGTTCTGCAAAATAATTTATCATGGCAAAATCATATTCAATATGTACGTTCAAAAATATCTCCAGCACTTGGTATATTGTTTAAACTTAAGTATAAACTAGACGAAAAATCAAAATTTATAATTTTTCAAGCTCTCATTCAAAGTCACCTGAACTATCTTACACTCTTATATGGATTTAAAAGAAATGTAGATTTGAAATCTTTGCAGATTATTCAAAACAAATCGTTAAAAGCTGTTTTTAATCTCCCCCAATTATATCCGACTTTGTCGCTTTATGAAAATGTTGCTAAAAAAGTTTTACCAATTTATGGTATATACAAACTTCAATTATTGACATATGTTTTTAAGGTAATACATGGAATTTGGCATCATACAATCAGTTTTTCTACAAATCAAACTTTGTATAATACGAGATATAATTCCAATTTAAGGCTTGTTAGATGTCGTCTTGAACTCACCAAGCAAAGAATTGAGTATAGTGGTAGTTTTGAATACAATAATTTGCCTCAATTTTTAAAAGACTGTTCGTCAATTTCTTCGTTCAAAAATCAACTTAAAGATTACTATTTACACAATATTGATATGCTTCTAATATAAATAATAATTTGTAAAATTTTTAATTTTTTTTTCTTCTCCCATCTATTTTATTTTATAATTTATTTTATAATCTATATACAAAAATGTAATAGAAATTAATGAAATAATGTTAATTAGGTAAAGTTGCCAACGTTGTCTCTATAATGCCCTAGCGGCGCTGAGACCATTATATAATTTGTAAACCTTTATATGAATTAACAATTAAATAAATAAAAAAAAAAAAAAAAAAAAAAAAAAAAAAAAAAAACCGGACATAATTATATAAATTCATATATAAAATTAATTTCGTAGAAAAAATGTAATATGATGTCATATATAGTTGCGTATAATTGTATATTGCATTTAGAATACGCTAAAACTAATCCAATTAATAATTACGTTATATTTATATACCTAGACATTGCAAAATAATATATATTTTGATATATCATATTTTAAAAAACACAATTTTATTTTAGATAAAATTGTACATTACCCCATGCAGAGTCACACTAGAAAATTTGTGAATTATATTTTGGATGTAAATGTGTATTACATCAATACAATACAATTAATTGCATCATTTTGTGTATAATTTTATACACAAAATTTACCCCAATTTTTGTCTTTTGAATTGATTTCTTTCTGGTTCTTAACCCTAAAAAAAGAATTTGTTTCATTTGTAACATTATGAGTTCTTAATTTAGTCTATGATTTTTTTCAATCTAAAGCTCTAAATTTAGTTTCAACGTTTTTTTCGTCTTTGTTATTCAATGGTGTAAGTTAATAAATACCACAAAATCTTCATTTATATTTTTTTATTTTTGAATATAATAAAATAAAATTTCCAAATGCTATGGAATTTGTTACAAATTATAAAGTTGTAAAGTGGCTAAAGTCTAAAAGGATTAATAGATATTTTGGATTTGCATGAAGTTTTAAAATCAAAAACCGGACACAACTATAGCTTATTTTGTATATTTCAGTATCAGTTCACATATAAATTTATACCGCTGTATAAAATCGTATTAAATTGTATCGCGTCATTATTCGGATGTTATTTAATCTGATATTATCAAATTAAAACTAAACTAATGCAAATATAATTATTATGCCCATTTCTCGGATAAAACTTTATTAAGACTCATATTAAATTTCGTATGGTTATATAAAGCATCATATTAATTTTAATCGGGTTATTAGAAGTTGAAACTTTTATACTTTTTTTTACATTATCAAGTTTTAGCTACCCTAGACGTATATTAGCACATAAAAATATAAAGTAACGCAATTTTATTTTTCGTGGTTTTCAAAAAGTTTTCCGCATAATCCTTTTTTTATTTAATTAAACTAAAAATTAATATTTAGCTAAAAATTTAACGTAATTAGACAATAACGATGCATATCCAACTTAAAGTACACAAACATTTTCAAATTTGTGATCAAACAGATTAAAGCGTTGTTTCGCAATATAGACATCAAAATTCGCAAAATAATGAACACAATAAGTAATAAATGAAAAAATGCATTTTAAGGAAATGCACTTTATGCGGGAGGTTTTTGTTTCAAAATGAAATCAGAAAGCTATTTCTATTATTAATACATGATTGCCCATTACGTGTAGGTAAAAATTTAGCAAAAATTTAGCAAACAAAAGAAAAAGCTGTTACTTTAGTGTGCAAAAAAAAATATATATAATCAAAAAAAAAAAATCTAAAAGCCACCCCCCCCCCCCCCCCCCCCCCCGAAACAAATTCCTAGCTACGTGCCTGGACCTGACGAAACGTCCCCTATTAGCGTGACATACGTTAAGATCAATGATACTTTTCATGTCGGTGACTGCAATGTTATGATATGGGCTGTTTTTTCTTTACCAGATGTGCTAGAAATTTAATTCAAATCATCAAGAATGAATAGTTTTAATTATACTGCAGTAGTACAATGCAGTTTTGCGCTATTTTTACGAGACCAGGCTAATGGAAACTGGATTTTCATAAAAAAAATGCAATAAATCATAGCAGCAACGAAATTAAAATGCAGTTTCGCGAAAGAACCATTACACTTATTGACTTGCCTGCATTCTGACTAGATATAAACGCCATTGAAAATAGATGGGGTATATTGGTTCGTACACTCATTGCTAGCTAAAAATTACGTTGCAGAAAAAACTTTTTTCTTTTTTTTGTTAAAAGAGAAGCAAACACTCAGGAAATTCTTCCTATTAATTAATGTGTTGCTTTCTTTGGAAAGGGGACAGTGGAGAGATGAAAGGTTGTGAAAGATGAAGGTCTTCAACCATGGCAGCACTATAACTGCGCTAGATGATAAGTCTTAGAACAGTTGTTGCTCGCCACCTGATGTAGAGTTGGCGAATTTATTGAAGCTTTTTGTTGCATAGCCCTGATTCATTATTTTACTTCGGTGGGGCTAAGTGTTATGGGAACACCGAAGGTGGGTGCAGCGATACATATAAGTGATAGAAAACTCATACATATTATTTTTCTAAATTGATGTTGTCGTCACTGGGAATCGAACACGGGACAATCTGTGTAACAGTCCAACGCGCTAACCATTAAACCACAACTCCCACAATAGTATATTATGCTAAAATCAATAGAAATTTTAGCTAAAATAAAATGTAAATTGCTGTTTTCAGAAGGGCAGATTTTTATTCGCATTAAATAAAAATTGTTTAAAAAAAAACTTTGGAAATTTAAAATTTTTTTATGATTTATTTTGTCTGCAAATATTTAGCAAATTTTTTACGGATTTTAACAGTTACATTTGATACTTCCAGTTAGCGAAAATATAACCAAATGCTTTTAGATTCAACAGAATTATTTTTGATATACTTTTCTTACTAATATGAATGCAGTTTTGGAAAAAAACTGAAACTAGTAATGAGTAATAGACATCCGAGAGTAATAGACATCCGAGAGTATACGTATGCCAAATTTTAACGAAACCAAATGGCTGGATGCCAAAAAATTATATTTTTTGAACGTTATCTTATGGAATTGACGACTATATATATATATATATATATATATCAGGGGTCCACTTTAGGGAACATTATGAAAATGCAATTTTTAATTTTTTGTTTTATTTCATACGTTTGTTTGTGTAATCAGTTAGTTTTATTAAAAATGTGAATAAAATTCTTACCGCTTACAAAAATTTTTAAATTTTTTAAAACTTGTTTCTTATTCACTTTTTATGTTTACAAAAAATTACACTTTATAAAAACGTGTGCATTCAATTCGAGAATTTTTAAAATCGTGAAAGCGAAAATTAAACTGGATGAAATTTGACAGTTTTGATATATTCATGCAAAAAGACGAAAAAGCAAAAGGTCCATAATAAGAAACATTCTCATTAATTTTTTTTTGTATTCTGAACTTCTTCAGTTGCAATGTATCTGCTTTTGTGAAAACAAAACCTCAACAAGTTTTTCCTTGTTTTATAACCAATATTTTTTTGCAAAGATTTTACTTCAGCAACCCCGCTTCAAAATTGTTAAAAAAAACTTCACGAAAATCATTTCGGACATAGGCTTTATATTCCGTGGAAAAATCTTAAAGTGGGAAATTTTGAAACACCCAAATGTAGATATTTAGAAAGCTCAACTATCTGTCATAAATGCGTTTAAAAATTGATTAACTTTTAATTAAAGTATTGAAACATTGTTGTTAAAGAATAACTACCAATTTCGGGGGTGTATGTAAATATCTAAAGATTGACAATGAATGTACTACACCAGCCCTACAACCTATACGAGATCGCTTTTCAAATATATTAAACGATATGAATTCCTAAAATAATTATGTTTTGTAAAAATTCATATCTTTAGGAACTTGTACAGACTTGTTAACTTTAGAGTTAGCTTTTATCGTACAGAATTAAATACGATTTATTGTAACATTTTAATTTTTTATTAATTGAATTGTTTGATTAAATGAATCGAATAAGTTGATTGTTGCAAATGTATGTCTAATGTATAGTGTTTATTGTTCTAGAGAGCCGACTGTATATTTCATTTCATATCTTAAACGAAAGCTACTAGTCAGTTCCACCAGAAGAGGTTTTCTAACAATTTCTTGTGTTGGTTCTTTCTTGTCTCTGTTCATAAATGTTGTCATACATTGTGCAGATATGTGGGTGTGTGTGTTTGAAAGTGTATGAATATATGTGTTAATGTGAGTGTGTGGTATACCCAAGAGTTTTGGTTTGCAATCTAGTAAAACGTTTTAGTGGGTAGAATCTTACAATTTCTCTTAGTTGTGGTTTTTATTCATATTCTTTCATCAACAATATTAGGGGGAATTTAATCTTTTGCATCTTGTAGTTTTTTTTTTTTTTTTTTGTTTTGTTCTTTTCCTCTTATGATTTTATATAAATTAGTTATTTCTCACTACAAGTACAAGTTTTGCTGGGTGGGTGTGAGTGAGTGTGTTAAAATGTTTATATGTGTGTGTGTGTGTTTTTGTGTAAATCTTTTGTGTATTGAATGTTTATTTTTTCTATGGCAAGGATTGCTGATATTAAATTAGAAACTGATAAGATTTCTGGTGTGCTAATTTTATTATTATATTTATCAGATTACATGCTGTTTTAATAAGACAGAAAAAGAAATTGTATTAAACCAAAAACCAAGAAAACTAAAAATAATAAAGGAAATTAAATTGGGTTAACAGTAATAGCAAAAAAAAAAACTATATTATTTTTCTGGGTAAGAAAATAAAAGAAGACAAATATTTAAATCTCTTAATCATCTATCTTTAGGTTTAACATATACGTTTATATTTTTCATTTGATTTTCTAGAATTTTTCTTTTTTTAAGGATTTAGTTTCATTCAATGTTTATTTTGTCTGTCTATCTGTTAAATCCCCTTAAAACTCATATCATCAAATTCAGGAAGTATTTTAGTGGTTGCTGTGAAAATACATTTATTTTTATGTTGATCTCTTTAAATGATTCTATTTTACATTCGGTTTAGGATATTCAAACATTCATACATGTTATATAATCAAAGTTCATAATGTTATGTCAAAGGACAAAGTGTCATATTGAAAAGGATAACAAACTATAAAAAAAATTTAAGTAAGAAAAAAAGTATTCTGACAAGTTACTTTTTATGATTGTTTTATTTTCTTTTTGTAAAACTTTTGCATTACTTAAATTGCAAACAAGGTTAAGAAGTTTTGAAAGAATACATTTTTCTAAAGATAATTCTATGGCAATAACATAAGATATAAATCTTCTAAATAGTTATGAACTAGGAAACTTTTATGACTGAAATCTTTAACGAATAGACCTGTAAAATAAGCGGGAACATAAATTCGAATTCTATAGTTTTAACAAAAATCCACAACAACCAACTTTTATTTGACTTAAACAGCAATCCCGTTCTGATAAAAATTCTAAAATTTCATCCAACCGAATTCATTCGGTTGCTACAAACCTCGTAAATTCGGTTGTCTCGACCGAATTCAGTTGTAACAACAGAATACGGCTGCCATAACCCCCAATTCGGTTAATATAACCGAATTTACGAGGTTGCAGCAACAAGTGGATGAAATTCGGTTGGATGAAATTCTGTTCAGACAACCGAATTTGTTTTGTGAGTGCAGGTATCAATATAAGTGAAACCACTGAAACATATGGCTCTTTCCAAGTCAACTTCCCAGTGACAGGAAAAAGTATATCGTATCAATGTCAAACTTAGAGTAAATATTTGTTATTCTTTTTGGTGAGATTCAACCCACTGAAATGGAACAACATTTACAATTTTTCGACAAAGGGGGCGAAATTGTCGTTGAGCTTACTTTTTAGTATGTTATTTACAATAATTTAAGTGAATTTAAAAATTGCTAAAGGGTGATTTTTTTTACCAACTTTATATTTGGTAACACTGTTTTTGGAAGCTCAGCCGTTTTCGTGTAACATGTTACTGTTAAACATGTTCAGTTTGGTCTATAATTTAACAATCTAATCGACTTACAAACGAACAACGCTCGTAGATTATTGAATTTTATTATCAAAATTCATGCTCGGTTAAGAAAGTGCATCGAGCATTTCTTGCAATTTATGGTCAGTTTGGGAGACCTTTTGAGGCGACTATTTGGAATTATGTCACTCAATGTCGCACCAAATTTACATTATTGGACATTAAACCAACACCACGCATACCTAGAGTGCGAACAGTGAAAAATATCGCAGCTGTTTCCGCCAGTGTTGTTGATGAATGTGAATTATCGATTGCGTCTTTGTTTTTCCACTACATGGAAAATTTTTGGGGAAGGATTTGGGTCAAAAACCTCTTAAAATAAAGCTGGTGCAAGAATTGAAGCCACACGACCTACCACAACGGCTAACTTTTGGTGAATGGGCGTAGGCAAAGTTGGATGAAGATCCACCTTTTTATCGGAAAATTGTGTTCAGTGACGAAGCTCATTTCTGGTTGAATGGAAAAAATTGCCGTATTTTGGTGTAAAAAGCAGCCAGAAGCATTGCAAGAACTGCCAATGCATCCTGAAAAATGCACTGTTTGGTGTGGATTATTGGCTGGTTGCATCATTGGGCCGTACTTTTTCAAAGACGACGAAGGCAGGAACGTTACTGTGAATGGCGAGACCTATCGTGCGATGATTACAAATTTTTTTTGCCCAAAATGGGAGAGCTGGACTTGGGTGACATGTGGTTTCAACAAGACGGTGTCACATGCCACACAGTGGCGAGTTCGGTAAGTAGTTTATTACACATTTGGGTTCGGTCAATTGGCCGCCTAGATCGTGTGATTTAACGCCTTTAATCGGGCTATGTTAGGGCTCATGTCTATAGGGACAATACCGCAACGGTTGATGCACTGGAAGCCAATATTGAAGAATTTATTTGTGAGATACCGGCCGATATGTTGGAAAGAGTATGCCAAAATTGAACATAGCTTGTGAATACTTTGAGGCGTAGCCGCGGTCAGCATTTACATGAAATCATCTTTAAACATTGAATTATATAGATCGCTCTATCGACTCCAATAAATATTTCATATTATTTTCAATTTATAACGAGCTTTCAACTTCCGTATATTTACAAAAATAAAGCAAATCAAACATATTAGCTAGTATTTCGATCTGGCTAAAGATCTCATCAGAACCCGAAGTTTTAGAAAAGTTTTTTTTTTTTTTTTTTAGTTTATTAATTTATTTACAAAAAGTTTATTACAAAATTAAGTTTGCCTCAGCGTCATATGACATCTACATCTAGTCTACATCTTGTCACTCTTAAATTTGAGCTATTTCGTGTGTTGATGGCTGTTTGATTTATTCCAAAAGATATAGTGTTGTGGCCAATATTCTGCAATGCTTTAAATATAAACACTAGCAATTGCTTTTTATAAAGCCCATATATAGGTAAAATATTTTTTGAAACATTTTTGTATAATGAAAGTGTGGAATACATTATTGGTAAATTATAAACCGTTTTTAATGCTTTGTTTTGTACTCTTTGCAAAGCTTTTAGTTCAGTATTATTTTTAGAACCATATACCAATACTAGATAATTAAAATGGCTTTGAATTAATGATTGATAAAGTAATAGTTTTGTTTTTTCATTAAATTTATTTTTAAATATGTACAATAATCCAATAACTGGAGATATTCTGGATTTCAAATTTTGAATGTGCATATTCCACGACAAATTATTTTGTAATTCCACTCCCAAATACCTTATCGACTGACTTTCAAACACTTCTTCACCATCCACATATATACTAAAACTACCAGCGTTGTTATTTAGGTAGGGTTTAAATCTTAGAACTTTAGTTTTCTTCGTATTCATAACCAATTTGTTTAGCCTCGAATATTCAAAAATTAATGCTGCATCTCTTTCCATGTATGCTTTTAATGCAGTTTCATGTTTATATGGATAAAACAAGGATATATCATCAGCATACATATAAATCTTTCCGGAAAGTCCAAGATTTATGATATCATTCACATAAATTGTAAACAAAAGTGGACCCAAAACACTGCCTTGCGGCACACCATGCTCAACATCACCAAGAAAACTTTGACTGCTATTTATTTCAACGAATTGCTTTCTATTTGTTAAATAACTCTTAAAAAGATTCAACTCTCTACCCACGATTCCATAATATTTCAATTTTTGTAACATTATGTTATGATCTACGAGGTCAAAGGCTTTAGAAAAGTCATAGAAAATACCTGCCACAGCTTTAAATCCTTGATCCAACCCTTTACATATATAGTTAACAACATTTACCACTGCATTCTCAGTTCCACTTCCTTTTCTGAAACCATACTGACATTCATAAATTAGTTTATTATTTTCAAAGTACGTTAGCACTTGTTGATGAATTATTTTCTCAAAAATTTTGTCAATTATGGATAATAACGCAATAGGTCTATATTTCTCTTCGACATTAGCATTTACTTCCTTCGGCAACGGGACAACTTTTGAAATTTTTAAAATATTTGGATATTCTGAAGTTTCGACAATACTCTTAAAAATATTAAATAAATGCGGTGCAATTTCTTGACTGCACTTTAAAAATATCTTTGGGGACAAGTTATCATGACCAGAGCTTTTGGTTACGGATATATTTGAAATTATTTGTAAAATTTCTTCGATCGTTGTAACATTAAAATGGAATCTGCTATTATGACGGCTTATGGTTCTAAGATTGTTAAACGAGTCTGTGGGGTAAGTAATAATGTTTTCTTTCATACTTTTAGGAATTTGCATAAAATAGAGCCTCCATAATAGGCAGAACTTTAACAAAAAACCTATTAATAATCAATTTTGCTCCATTCTTCATATATTTCTCTAAATTTTATGTTTTTTTTTTTTTTTTAAATCAAATCGGAAAGCTCTTTAAAAATGACCCTTTAGAAACATGTCTATACCAATTAAGCTTAATGGAGAATTTGAAAATAAAATATTTTTTTTATGTCACAATAAATTAGTACAATAATCAATTGTACTAAAAATCGACAAATATTTTTTTTTTTATTATTTTTGTATTTATTTAAAAATGCTGTATGTTTTTCTACCGATTCCGAAAGTTTCATTGGTATTACATTCGTTTATATATTTATATATTTTTTTCGGTCCAACAGAACAGAAAAACAGAATTCCAAAAATATATGTTGCCCAGTAACTCATTTATGTTTTTCAGGTTTACTGATTAAAGTATCTTGATCCTAAATTGGCATATAGTAAAATTTTTTCAAAAATTAAAATTTAAAAATAATAATTAAATATTTCAAAAACTGCTCCATAAAACCATTTTTTAGTCAGATTTTCGCTTTTAGGCGGTGCATATACATAATCACCTATATCGTGAATAAAAAGGGAAATGTTTGTTCCCATGAAATTTTCATTCCATCTCAAGTAAATTTTGGTACCGTGAATTTAACCTGAAATTGTATTATGCTATTCACGAATGAATGATAAGACAAAGGGAACAAATTTCGAGGGAACTTTTATTCACCATTGGAATTGAGTGAAAAGCGAAAATAATTTGAGGGAAAAAATATTCACGATAGGGGTGAATAAAAAATAATCGCATGTTTTTCGCATAAATTTTTTTTAATTAGTAAACTAGTGATATCTTCCACATTTCGCCTTTGCTTCATTACTTAAACTAAACAATTTTAAACTTTAACAATAACATTTTTTAATTGCTGTACTAAAATTTCATATAAATAAAACTTCCTTTTTGTAAATATTTTAAAAGTCTTACTTAACCAGACTCAAATAAATGGGCATAAATTCACTGAACCATATATTTACTTTAACCATCCTTGTAGTATTTAACATAATTGCAAAATAAATGAAACACTTGTAGTAAAATGGTTAAATATAAAAATATTTATTGTATTACATTGTGTGTGTATGTGTATGTGTGTGTGTGTTTTTTGCGTTTTTCATTGTCGAATAATGTTTAACAATAAAAAAACTGCCAAAAGCTGTAAACAATATATTATCAACCAATATAAATTTATTTAAAAATAAATAAATAAAAAAATATATACACACACATTAAAGGGCATTGAAGAGAACAAAAGGATATTTAAACCTACACTTGCACAATAAGTATAAAACATATTCTTATGCAAGGATACACATCATATTAATATTGACTATGTATATTTACTTACTCATATCCATATAACAAGATTGGTGTCAGAATATGACCAGTAGCATAATAAAAAAAAACATTATTGTCAGTAAAATTTAAAACATTTGGCAATATCGAATTTGTTATAGCCTTTAATTATACAGTGCTACAAAATTGACCCCTAAAATCGAGAGTAAGAGTACCGACCATCAATCCTAAATATTTCGGCCGAGCTGATGTCCGTGGCTTACCAATTTTTTCCACTTATGGGTCAGATTTTCCCTAAATTTACTTTAAAGTTTGGCATGTTTCAACGCAGCTTTTTATACATAAAGTTTTAAAAATATAATATTTTACAATGAAAATGAAAATTATTCAAGTTCGAGGCCATTCTCTATATTTCTTCATTAGGATATTGTCCTAACAAATAATCTATCGAGTTTTTTTTTCAAATTTATCAATTGACCACTTTCAGGAATGTGTTGACAGATCTATTTCGGGAATTTTCTAGGTTCCCATCACCAGAACATAAACATAAGATAAATATTTTACACAAGTTTGATATAATTTTTATTAAAAATAAAAATTATGTTTTTTCGACCTTTAATTGTGCAATGAAAATGAAAATTATTCAGTTCGAGGCCATACTCTATATTTCTTCATTAGGATATTGTCCTAACAAATAATCTATAGAGTTTTTTGTTTTCAAATTTATTATTTGACCCTTTCAGGAATGTGTTGATAGATCTATTTCGGGAATTTTCTAGGTTCCATCATCAGAACACGTTTTGAAAGCGGTAACAATCCCATGCCAAACATCAAACATACATATGAACTAGTTTACTCACTACATGAGAACTAATATACATATGAGTTTGAAGTTAAAGATTATAACCATTGATCAAAAAATAATTGAAAACTTGTTTGATGTGCAAGATCCACCTCTGGTGGATATTCAATACACCTTTTTTTGTTTCTCTCTCCTTTTTATATTTTGTTTAGTTTGTAAGCAAAACAGGGGAAGTAAACTTGTATAAAAGGCAGAGTACCACCAAGTTTAATTTTCATTTTCATAAATATTTTACCTTAGTTTTTTTTAGTAAATACGCAAAGACCTTCAGTAACATTCAGGTGTCAAATTTGGTTAATAACTGTGCAGTAAATCCGAGTTTTTTCTCAGTCATTATTATATTTTACCGTTTTTGCACAAATTATCATTCTATTTCGCAATCAATTAAATTATAGCATTTTTGTGCATAAGCAAAAAGAAAAATATGACCAATTATTTCGTATAAAAAATAAGTGAAAAAAGTTAGGTTCATGGGAAAAACGCGAAATATGCTTGAAATGAATAGAACAGAATATCGGAAAAGGAAGACCTATGTGTTCATCTTTTAGTATAATATGTAAATAGCTTAAAAAATTATGTGTGCGCAAAAATCTCTGCTTGATGTGTGGCAGATTATTTTAAATTATTCACAACAAACTTGATTTAAATTAATAGTTTTAAAATCCAGCTACCAGCAGCAACGTAGAAGTAATAAAAATAAATGTTGTTTTGCGGTGACGAACGTGCCATTAGAATGTTAATGAAAGAAAATCATAAATGTTTCATTTACTTATCTTTATTTACTCTGTGTGCATTTTTTGGAGTTAATTGTTGTTGAACCAAATATTTTGAGATAACAATATACTTGTATCATCGCTGTTAATTAAATATTTAACAGACACTTTTACTGAAAATAAAAAAAAAAGTTGACCATCATTGCAACTTTTTATAGGACTAATTCCAATGTTTGTTATCGCTAAGCTAATAAGGCTAAAATTTGAGTATGTATTGCAGTGTAGTCAGACCCTTAGAATTCTTTTTCGTTTGACGAACTTATATAAAACTGTCAAAGATATTGAAGGATCAAATTTTTAAAAGAGCATTATTAAAAATGTTTGTTCTGAAATATTGCCACAAATAATTTTGTGGAATAGAAGAGATTATTATCTTTCATTTGATATCCATATTGGTATCATTTAATGTACTGGTTATAAATCAACACATATGCGTTAATTAATGAACATGTATGAACTCATTCATGCTCATATATGGAGATATTCGAGGTCATAAATGTCCATATACCTCGATATAGTATTCACATATATTCTTTGGGGTTCATAGGTGATAATACATGTAAATATTACCTCAATTTTCGTTAATGTAAGCATATGACCATGTATGGAAAAGTATACACATGTACACTGAAAAAAAGTCTGCAAAGTCAGCAACATGTTTGAAAATTGCTATGTATCTCAAACATACACTTGGTATCCAACTAATGCATGTGAATAAAGCTCGTCATAATGTGAGTGATTATTACTTGTGATAAAGAGATAACAATTTGATTAAAATGAGGAAACAGTCATTTGAAGTGGTTTGTTTTTTTAAATGAACTACAAGGTTAGTAAAAAATTAAATTTTTTCTACAAATAACTGACATTTATATTAAAAAAAAAAGAAACTGTATTACAACCCAAACTACAAATTTTGAAAGCAGAAGTTCCCTGAGTGTAGTTTGCAGATTTATATTGAAAAAATACGAAAAAATGTAGCGTGCATAACCAATAACGATCCCTTTTGACGAAAACTCAAAATTCCTTATATTTTATAAAATGTTTAAAGTGCTGTCTTTAATTGAATGTATAAATCTAGTTTGTGGTTTTCATTTCTTGAAGTTGTGATGACTGCAATATGTAAAAAAATATTTTTGTAAGTATTCTTTATAAGGAATTTCGAAAAAAACACGTACACTTATAAGAACTTTTCCATAAAAGTTTAAAAGTTATTTAAAAATTTAATCGGAAAAGTTGTTTCAATTTAATATACAGTTAAATTGCCAAAGAAATATATTTTTTAACTTTCTGTCTGTTATCCAATAAACAATATAAACAAAATAAAAACGGACTTTCGGTTAAAATATTCAGTTAAAATTTTCTATTTAAAACAAAAAGTTGTTATATTATATTGAGTATAGAAATAAACTAAAACAATCTATTGTTTTTTGGATTTTGTCAATTAAATTTTCAACAGTTGAAAATAAACTAAAAAATACAATTGTTTTAAACGAAAAAAAGTATTCCCTTTCTTAACTGATTTTCAGTTAATTTAATGTGTATTTTCAGTAGTCTTTACGGAAAAAATATTGTGAGTGTACTTGTTCCAGAAATTTTTCTTAAATCGGAAGAGGTAAAGTTGAAAATATCGTTTTTTGTGCTCAATATTTTAAAAATATCCCTTATAGCTAATAGCTAATATTTAATATTTGTGTTTTTTTTTGTTTTTGTAACCTTAAAAGTAAAACAAATTTGTAGCCTATTCCTGCCAATTTTAAATATTTAAATACCCAAAAAGTAGCCATCTTAAAAAAAGTATAGCTAAATTCAGGTAAGAGCTGCGTTAAGTTGTGTTCACAAACAGGTAGAGAAAGGAGAAAACTACTTTTGGAAAATGTTGGTGTCAAATTTCGCACCCTTCCTGTGGCATTATTAGCGGTTTAAATGTCTGCAAATTTACATAAGAGTAAAAATTGCACGGAAATGTCTCTGAAAAATTGGGGCAAAAGAATAGTCGGAAATATTTCTTGTTAGCTAGTCATCTTAAGTGTTCTTTATCGTACAAAAAATATTTTACTACGTAGGTCCACTTACCTGGGCCACAGGTGTGATTTCGGGACATGATCCTTAAAAAATTAATTTTACAGTTTTATGCAGGGACAGTAAATAATGATTATTGCTCGTTTTTTTGAATCAAAAAATCAATCACTTAGAAGAGACATAAAAAAAAAATTTATTGCACCATTATTATTATTTTTTGACAATCTTTGCATATCCGTCATGATTTTTAAATTTTTGATTTTTAAAGTTTTCTTCAATGGTAATAATTATTTTTGAGTAATAATAAAAAAAATCAGCTATAATCATTATTTTTGAGCAAAAAAAATAAAACTCAAAAATAATCATTATTTATGATTTTTATTTTTTCGCTCAAAATAAAACTCACTTTCATTGTGTGGGATGGACATATCTCAGGAAGGAGGAGGAGATTATCCAAGATTATGGTATCAATCTCTTCTTTGGAAGATTCCCTAGCAGATTAATGCATCAATCATATTTGTGGGTGGGGTTTAAGGGGTTAATTATTAATTTCAAAATAGGGCTTTTTTGCCTTAAAGTCAAAATCTGGAAGCTCGATTTTCACCGTAGACGTATGGTCTAGTGGACTTTTTTGCTCAGTACAATCCCAAGAATCAGAAACACGAAGCGCCCATTAAGATTTTTTTCCTTCCATACTAATCGCCCCACCCTAATATGTATATATATTTACACCTACATGAAAGTGAGTTTTATTTTGAGCGAAAAAAATAAAAATCATAAATAATGATTATTTTTGAGTTTTATTTTTTTTGCTCAAAAATAATGATTTTTGAGGATTTTTTTTATTATTACTCAAAAATAATCATTACCATTGAAGAAAATCCTTAAAACTCATAACATAATCATTATTGTGTAATTTTTATTATAAAACTCATGATTACGGTCCCTGGTTTTATGAAATACCTTTACTTCAAATATAGATTATTTTCATGTAAAAATGAAGAGTTTTTCGTGGCAGATCAAAAAAAAAAATTACTTATTCAAATAACATGGAAAAATTATTTTATATCAGTGGTTAGTTCATACATAAGTGCTAAGTAAGGAAAGTCCAAAAAAATTATACCAAATAACTTCTTAGACCTTTTATATTGATTTTGTGCAGTTTCATCGGTACTGGACAATCGATTCGGGGTTGAGGCATTAAGGAATTGAAATATCCATATGCTTTAAAGCTAAATTTTACTTTCATTTCACTCACAGACAATTTTTATTTGAAATTACTTTCAAAATCATTCAAATGTTTTGCTCTAAACTAATTGGTTTTCGTGGATGCGAAAGATTTTATTATTTATTAATACAAATAAAGATAAATGAAAATGAAAATTATTCAAGTTCGAGGCCATACTCTATATTTCTTTATTAGGATATTGTCCTAACAAAAAATATATAAAGTTTTTGTTTTCAAATTTATTAATTGACCACTTTCAGGAATGTGTTGACAGATATATTTTGGGAAATTTCTAGGTTCCCATCATTTAGTATTCGAACTTGAATAATTTGAATTTTCATTGCACAATTTAAGATTGAAAAAACATAATTTTTATTTTTAATAAAAATTATATCAAACTCATAACAATAAATATTACTTGAGGTAGAGTAAAACTAAAGTGTTTTGCTGTAAATATAACATTTGTGTTCTTCAAAATTTAGTAATTTCATGGTACTAGTTAGGAAAAGATCCTAGCCACGTGTTTGATTGCTATGCAGACAAGGATGGAGCAAATTTGATGATAAATAGGGTTTTTGTTAAAGCCTGCCTATTCTGAAGGCTCTAGCTTTTCTAAAACTGCGAAGTCTAAGGAGATCTTTTGCCAAATAGCAAAACATGTAATTATTTGTAATAACTTGTAATATAAATAATTAATTTGTTTTATATTTGTAAATATGCGGGGCTTGAAATCTCGTTGGAAATTAATAAAATAACATAAATATCGATGTTTACACAGAAAAAACAGTAAGTTGGTACCAACAATGGAATTTGTAAATTCAAACACTTTTATTTTTAAATTCAAATTTATTTCCAACTAATTTTTTGTGTGAAATGCTTGTAAATTGTAGTTTTTTGTAAACAAAATCTTTAAAATAAAAATTCAAAATTGCAAAAAATCAACAAAATTGTGTTTGTATTTACAAATCATCATTTTTGGTGCCAATTTAAAAATTTTTTTTTGGGTTTACAAAAATTCTCAATGACACTTGTTTAATATTACAAATAGAATTTTGTAATAATCAAAAAAATTTAGATAATGAGGGAGTCCAAAATATTCCATAATAAAATATAAATGCATATTTGGAAGTAAGTTTCATAATTTAAAAATTATGTTCGATATATGTATATGACCTACTTCAAAAATGTTCGATACATGCTGAAACTGACTTGAGATGACTCTTATTTATTAAGACTTTATAAATAGGGAGGAACAATCTATAGGGTAACTTTAAATATATTTAAAAACTATGGCATGCAAAGTTTCACTTTGAAACGTCTTCACCAAAACAATTGATGTTCATTTAAATGTCGAAAAATTAAAACAAAAATTAAACTTGCAAGAGTTTTTTCATTAATTGTTTTCTTGTTCATAGTTTTAACTTTAACATCTAAGTCAGTACAAAATGGACTCACTATTTTCATATCGCTGCTTGATGAAAAGTTATATTGTTCTTTGCAGGTAAAACCAAATTTTTCGATTTTTAAACTTTCATAATTTTTTTCAATAGGGTTTCAGCTCCGTTTAATGGAATTGAGTTTTGAGAACAGTAATGGATACCAAAAACGATATTAGTGTACAAATAACGGAATACGAACATCACAAACTTATAAGAAATTGGCGTAAGTTCTTTTTTTTAATATATGTTTTTTGAGTCTGACATTCACAATCATATTTAAAATTGGTTATCGTATTATCTGAACTCAGTTACTTTGTAAACAGTAGCTAAGAGTCAAAAATGCATTTTAAAAATTTTCAACCGAAAAAATTTTATGAACTTTGTTAAGATTTTGCAAAATTTAATTATTTTGTTAGCTTTTTTTGCATTTTTTTTTTTTATAAAAAACATGACTTGAGAATAAGTTAGGTATCTAGAGTGCATCATCACGACGGACTAAATTCATAAAGTGCAAAAAAGTTTAAATGTCATAACCTCAAGAAGCATCGTTATTTAGACTTTTTAATTTTCCGAATTTAAAAGTGTTTAATGTTATTTCTTTGAAAATAAATAACTCTTAACCCTCTTATATATCTCGAAACTGGCAAAAAAAATTGTGTTTTCCAAAATAATCGTAGTTTCTTTATGTACTAATATATGACAAAACAATTTTTTTTTTGAGTGTAATTTTATATTTTTTGCTGCTGCAATATATTTTTCGAAATGTGTTAAATACAATGAGATCTATAAATTGATGTTGTTTTAATTAAATAAAGGGTCCGCCATCTAACTTTTTTTTTCAACTAGTGCTTATTTCGTGAATGGTAACACTTAGCTCCTGTCTGATTTGACAGATAATTAGTTTTATCCTTCCGCTGAACGAATATGGTTGTGCATACGCTTGAACAACGCTGGGAAATACTGCGACATTACTTTGAAAATCATGGTAATGTTGCAGAATGTGTGCGAAAATTCAAATCAGCTGCAGAGTTGATGTCGTTTGGCCACCACGGAGCTGCAATTTGACACCGTTGGACTATTATTTGTGGGGTGCCGCACAGTGGCGCCTTTTGACCTTTTTCGTTGCAAAAATCATAACTTTTAAAGTAATAAAGATATTTTAAAAATTTAAAAAGCATTTGAAAGAAGACTCCCCTAGCTTCAAAATACATGACCCGCAAGGTGATAGGCCATCTGCGGCACTGTGCACAGTGTTGTATTTTGACGTTTTTCGTTGTAATCATTATAACTTTTAAAGTAATAAAGATATTATTAAAATTTATAAAGTATTTGAAAGATAATCCCGTTAGCTTAAGAATAATTAACCGGCATGGCCGGCACAGTGCATCGTTTTGACTTTTTTCGTTGCAAAAATCATAACTGTTGAAATTATCAGGACATATTTAATGTTTAAAACGCACTTGAATTTTATCTCGTATAGCCTCAAGAAAACTGCACCCGCATTGTAAAAGGCCCACTGCGGCACGGTTGTACGGCTGGAGGCTTTCCATTTTGCTTTAAGAAACATATAAGTGCTGTGTAGTTTGGATTTAATACCATCGCTTTCTTCATATTCTGATGAAACTTTTAATTCTTTTATAACAGCCAAATTAAATGCACTTTCATCTTCCGAGCTTCTAAATAACTCTAACAATTTTAAATTTTGTAAAGACATTGTGCTTATTTATGGATAAATAATTTAGAATTTATATATTAATAATGTTAAACTTTCATAATATTTTATTGTTTTTGCTTTGTTCTCTTTATTAAATGTATTTTATTTTAATTTATTTCCTTTTACATGAATTTTTTTTTATTTGATTTTAATTTTATCACTAGTTTTTTGTTTAAAAATTTTTAATGCGTTTTTCCACACACTTTTTTCACTTTGATTGTCACTGGCTAGATATTGAGACTAGATAACATTATTAGCACAGAATATTTGGAAATAAAGCTTCAAAAAATGTGTGTGCTTGCCGATGCCTACTACAATATTTTTTATTTTTGTTTTTTTTTTTGCAATGTTCAGTTAAATGCAAGATGAAATACTCATTGCTTTAATTTCATTTCTTTATAATTAGCTGTAGGTTCAATTTTAACAGCTCATTCACTATGGTTCAAGAAGTTAATTATTTTTAAATTAAAAACTTACTAAAAATAAATTTAGATAATTTTTTTTTGTACAAAAACCTTTGTCCGTTTAAAAAATTCTTAAAAATCCCAACATGACACATATACTTGTACTTAAGTATTTTTTTTGCAATTCATATGTTTTACATTTTTTTATTTAAAATCCCAAATTTAAACTTCTAAAATATCTTAATTCGTTCAGGAGATAGAGCTCATCAAAGTGGTAACTTTCCGAAATTTTTTTCCCGCTAGGGGGCGTTGTAAGCGAATGAAAAAGCATAAAAAACTAAATAATAAATTAAAGACCAATACATCTACTCAGTGCTGCCCAAAATCTGTTTGAATATTTTGAAAATATATCTTTTTGTAGTAAAAGTTGTTACAGTTTTATTGTTTTTTCATGTACACGGGCAAGTTCGGGCACCCAATTTCAAGAAAAGAAGTTAGAGTATTAAATACTTAACAACCTCTGTTTAATAGTTCCCTTCACAAACCGTCACTTTTTTTGTTCTATTCTATTAAGTGTGAAAAAAGACCCAAATATCATGTGTTTGGGTCTTTTTGCGCCTGAAAAAAAAGTATTGGAACGAATAACCCTTCTTTTACATTGTCTCATTGGAATTAATATACCTTTCATCCGACACCAAATTAATGATCGGTTGCATAGTATGCCTGAAATTCAATTGAAAAGATGATATTTTTTTTTTTATTTAAACATTTTTTGTAAGTCCGAAAAATTGTCAACTTTGATTGACTCTAAAATTCATAATTTTAATCCGATTTCAAAATTTTTTTTGGATTCTTAATCAGTTCTCTATCAGATGTAATTATTCATTTTATCAAATTCTTCTGTCAAATTTTTGATTTTTGCAACGCTTTTAGAGAAAAGGCGCCACAGTGTGCCGTCAAAGATAAGTGTTACGCCAACAAGCCAGAGACAATTGACGCTTTAAAGGACAATATTCGTGAAGCCATTGGTGAAATACAGCTGCATACAATCGATAATTCGATAATGTGCTTAAAAATTGGACCGATCGTGTAGGCTACTGCATGGCCAGCCGAGGCAGCCATTTGAATGAAATTATTTTCCATTATTAACCGGAAGGATTGTACTTTCAAATAAAAAAAGAAATTTGAGAAAATATTCAGTAGTTTTTTTTTATAGCATTTTCAAAAAAAAAAAAGTTATTTGGCGGACCCTTTTTGAGCCGTTAAAGATAAATGATTAACGCGAATGGATTTTGCATACTTGAACACCTGCTGACACATTCTAAGCTTGTCATTTATTCGGGTTTTTATTTTGTTTGAATAAACGATCAGCAAAATTTTAATCGAACGAATAGCGAATAAAATTCAACTTAAAAAATACATAAATAATTAGAGTTTTTATCGCATAATCTCAACATTTTGTTACATTTTGGCATCAATTTGGTATTGTTGTAGTAACAATACCAATTCTCAAATGTAATAATTTAAGACTCGTAACGCCAATACATTTCTCAATAGTACGCAATTATATCTTGATGGAAAAATACAGTTTTGAAAATCGTTAAAAAGTTAAATGTATCGGCAATAGTTTTAGTATATCGAGCTGTTGAGATAATTTTTTTGGTTACCGTCGAAATTACATAAATGGAATTCATAGTTTAAGTGCTTACGCGGTACCGTTGTAAAATGGATGTATTTTAATAGTTTTGTATAAATCACATATCTCATTATTAAGAGTCCATATCTTGGAAAATGATTAATAAAGGTTTAAAAATGTCTGTTATTTCTTAATTTTATTTTGTATATTACAATTTCATTTAATACAAATTTTCCTAAAATTGAAAAACTTTTGAAAAAGTTTTATTGAAAGAAGTAATTTTTTTTTTATTCGTTTTATTCGATTAATCATCAAAATTTATTCGAATTATTCGTTATTAGAAAGTCATGTTATTCAAATTGTTCGTTCAAATGTTATTTTTGTTCGTTCTATTAATTTTTATGAAAATAGTCATAGTTTCGAAAATAGTTTACCGAAAATTTTTCAAAATCGTCATATAAACTAATCATGTGATTAATTTTCCAAATATTTACGTCACAATAAACCTAAGAAAACTTAGAAGTTTTTGAACAACAATATTTTCAAAGTTTTTATTTTGAAAGTGGTATAAGTCCATTCAATACTAAAAGCCATGGATTTTTGCAATAACTATGCAATTTTCTTTAAGTATAAATAAATATTAAGTTACCTGATGAGATGTGTATACAAATATAGTACAAAAGTTACTATTTACAATTTAAAAAACGTAGAAATGCAAATCCGTTAATATTTCATTTTAATAACAAAAGGAAACATACTACTTTCAAAATAAATAATTCAAATGTTTCTTCAATCTTTGCATAATGTAGGGTAAAACAAATACCATTTTTATAAATTTTATTGCATTTAACAATATTTAAATATATAAAAAATTTTACTGCTTCCATAACAATTTTGTTCAAGTTGTATGCAAAGATGATAATGCTAAGTATAAAATTGTTATCAATTTAAACTACTTCCCTTGTATTCAAATATATGTACGATTTAAAATCAAAAGATTTTATTAAGTTTATTTAAGATTTATTTTAAATAATTTATTTTTTATTGGTTTTTTATTTAAGAATCCTTTTTGATAAAGGATTTTTTTTTTTTTTGTGTTGTTGATACATTGTTTTATGATGAGTGATTTTTCAATATTAGTTTTTTTTTTATTATTTTGATTTTAATCCAATATTGTAAGCAAAAGATGAAAAAGAGCAACAACAATTTGTGTGGAAAATCCTTTTTTTTTTTGTTTTATTATTATTTTTTTTACAAAAGACTTTGTTTTATTTATTTTACCATCATCGTCATGATATCATCATGGCTTGCATGTGTGGCAAAAATATATTAAAAGCCGCTTACATTGACTACAAGTACAAACTACCACATACTATCACATTTGTATATGTGTGTACATCACATAACATGCATGCATCAGGATGGTATGAAACATGTACTACTACTATATGCAACATATGTTGTTTGTTCGGTTAGTTGGCTGGTTTATTGTTCGGTCGAGTTGTATTGTAGTATTACCAATGTTGCCAATTTAGCCATTTTCCCGTTGGATCTAGGCGATTTTATTTTTATCCAGCCATAAAAAATGGTTAGATTGTTACCAATCGGAATATTTAGCCATTAAATATTTCAATAGCCAATTTTCCTATACGTTTTGCAGTTAACTTCATACAAAAGGGCTTGAATTTTTGCGATTTTCAAAATTTTGTTACAAAATTTTAAATTTTTGACAAGTAACGTTTACTTACAATTTTACATTCGTCTTAAAATTATATTTATTTTTTTTTTTTGTTAAAATTACTAAAAAAAATATTTTAGAAATAAGGAAAATATTTAATTAGAAAGAGTACTTTCATTAAATTCGTGCTAAAACTAATTTTTATTAATAATTTACATTTAAGTTATTGAGTTTTAGCGTGTTTTTCGAATTTAGCCATTTCTAGCCATTTTTAACCGTAATCTAGCCATTTTGCAATTAAAGAGTTGGCAACATTGAGCATTACTATGCCTGTGTGCATTGATGCATGTTGATGTCTACACACAGAAAATAAGTCAGGTGCAAGTCGATTGAAAATATAAAAAGTATTTGTCTAACAACAAATTTTATATCAATAAGATAAATTTTTTCAATTAAAACCGATTCTAACTGTTCTTATTATCAATTATTTTATAATATATCCAAATGTACTCTGTAAAACTTTCAAATTTAGTAATTGACCACTTTCAGGAATGTGTTGATAGATCTATTTCGGGAATTTTCTAGGTTCCCATCATCAGAACACGTTTTGAAAGCAGTGACAATCCCATGCAAAACATCAAGCATTGAAATAAACTAGTTTTTCTCACTAAATAAGAACTAATATATGAGATTATCAAAAATAAATTGAAATTTTATTTGTTATGTTCATTTTTTGTTTTTCAAAAAATAATTGAACAAGGGAAAAAGCTGAAAAACCAGGAAAGCTATGAAAAGTTAAAGTTCAGGTTAAAAAAAGTAAAGTTCAAACTGTCTATCAATGGTGATTTGTCTTTTTTATTTATTTGAAGGAATCTTAACAGAGAACCCATATGGAATTAGGTAACGTACCATAAATTAGCCAAACGAATTTGTGAATAATTAAATAAACTCTGCTGGATTTCAGTATAAAGACTATCTCCAAAGGACTATCTTTGAGAATCCATAATTTGCTCCATCAAAATATATCCTTAGAGAAGTTTGCGTCACAAGTTTTTATCTCTTATTCACAATTATTTAACAATAATATTTCAGTTGACTTTCTTATCATATACATGTATTTTTACGAGGGCGGATCAATAAGTCCGTGACTTTTTGAATGAAACACAGTTTTTTTTGCAAAACAAAAAAAATTATTTTTCAACATAATCTCCTTTTAGCTCAATACACTTAGTCCAACGTTTTCTCCAATTTTTGTATCCCTTCCAAAAAATATGATTTTTCGAGGTCCATAAAATAGGCATTTGTTTGATCAATAATTTCATTGTTGGAGCTAAATCTCTTTGCACCGAGAAATTTCTTTAGGTTTGGAAATAGAAAATAGTCACTGGGGGTTAAATCCGGAGAATATGGCTGATGAGGTACCAATTCGTAGCTTAATTCATGGAATTTTGCCATTGAGAGTGCACACGTGTGCACTTGTGCATTATCTTGATGAAAAATAACTCTTTCATTGGACATATGGGCCGTTTTTTTTTTAAATCCTCGTTAAATCGGTTTAATAAGTTGCCTTTTGTAGTTTTTCCATGTTGAAGGTAATCGATGTGTATTATCCTTCGTGCATCCAAAAAAACTGTTGGCAAACTCACCTTGGCCTTCTTTGGAGCCGGTTCACCCGGAGAAAACCCATTCTTTAGACTGCTGCTTAGTCTCAGGAGTGTTGTAATGGATCCATGTTTCATACACAGTTACAATACGCCGCAAAAGCTCATTCGAATTGCGGTTAAGCAACTTCAAACAATCCTTTGAAGTTGTCACACGATTACCATTAAAATCTTTTTTACCATTGAAATCGATGGTGCAGAGTCTCCATAGTATTTATCAAGCTTTTTCTTGGTGTGATAGTTTTAATGAGGTTGTATGTTTTGAACAGCTGTTAAACGCAAAGTAAGTGACTGAATCTGCTCAAAATTTGACAGTTGTCTATAAACAGGTGGTACTTGATGGGAGCAGTGTTTCATTTCCTATAAGAAGTTCGAACAGTCACAGACTTATTGATCCGCCCTCGTATATTATATTTTAAAATGAAAACCAAAAAAATGTTAAACAGTGTTTTATTTAATACGGATTTAATTATATTGTAGCCGTAATTGCAAATGTCGTTTGCTGTAACCGAATTATGGGATAGTACGTGTAACAGACGAATTCGGTTATCACAACGAATCTGTTCTCTGTGTGTATGTATTTGTGTGTATGTTCTTGAAACAAGAAACAATTTGATTATACGTGTATGTGGGTTATAAAAAAAAGAATGAACATCCAAGACTTTGTTATCTTGATTCTTTTGGTTTTTTTATTTTTAATTTTTTTTTTTATTATAAATAAGCATTCATTGGGCATGTGTTTGTTTGTTTGTATGTATGTGTGTATATTGCATTTTACCAGAGAACTTTAGAGTTTCATTTTATAAATAAATTTTATAATTTTTGTTAAGGCCTTATTTTGTGGTAATAAAATTTATCCAATATTATTTTTAAAATCTATCATCTTCTTCAGAGAGCGGATTTTTTTTGAAAATATTAATGAAGATTTAGTGTGTGTTTCGGTTATGATATTCGTAACGGTATTTCATTCGGAAAAGTTGTTATTGAATAAACTTACAAACAAAAAAATTGTTTAATCGTTTTTAATCATAAAAAGATCAATTTTTATATAAAACTAGTATTTTTTAATATGAACATAAAAACTATAAGGCCCAATTAATGAAATCTCGGTTAAAAATTGACAAATAGTTAAACTCAAATGTTATATGGAACAAGAAAATGTTAACCAAGAACTGTTATTTGCGACGCTACTGATGGCAAACATATTTTAAAATCAATAACTATGGAATACAACTCTCATATATGGGCAGGGGGCTCCACTATCTATTCTGAAGCTTCTGGACCGTGTTCAGGGGAGGGCTTTGAAGCTTATCAATGACAGTAGTGTATCCAACTCTATTGATTCATTGGAGCATCGTCGGGATGTTTGTTCTGTGTCACTTTTCTATCGATATTACAATGGGAGATGCTCATCTGAGATAAGTGAACTTATTCCACGAGCCCGAGTTTTTATTCGTAATACTCCCTTGTCAAGTAGAGCACATCCATTTGTAGTTGATTGTCCTGTGTTTCGCACAACGCATTACAGAGAAAATTCGTTTTTTAGTCAAACGATTCGTATGTGGAGCAAACTTCCCGCAGAAGTCTTGCCTGTTACTTACAGTTTAGAAAAATTTAAATCAAATATCCACAAACACTACTCCCTCTTTCCACCTTCCCATGCTCTATTTTCCTGATCAATACAATGCACTGCATGAGTAGGGGCATCCCCTGAGTATTGGTTAAATTAAAAAAAAAAAAAAAAAATCAGTTTTACTGAGATAGATTTTGTATTGTAACTCCTCAGTAATTCCTTATCATATCGTTGTAAGTAACCACTTATTCCTCTTATAAAAGTAATTACGTATCCTTTCACTATGAGTAGCCAATCAGGTAACTCATTATTATGACTTTTGTTAAAAGAGGACAATGACCACCAATGAATTTTGGGTCATCGCAAACAAAAGTAATTAAGCGAGTAAATAGCCTCATAACCTGTGAATAGCTTTGTCTGTGACTTACACGCCGCACAGTGGTTCCAAACACAAAAAACATGGTAATAAATATAGATGTTTTAAACTACTGGTCCAATCGGGAAATGGTGTTCCCAAAAATTGAAAAGCGGGAGCTAACCTTTAAGGAAAATGTTTCTGTGGTCACCCTGTTTTAACACAGGGTGTGCTACAGGGTGTCAAAGTTGACCATCTCGAGTATGAAAGAGCTTTAAAGGGGTATAACTTCTATAACCATGCATCGATTTTAGTGTTTTTTGGACTTTTTTAAATCTAGGTTACGAGACAAAGCAAAAACATGCTTCATGTACCATAGTAACTCTTACAGTTAAAAAAATATTTCACTTTGAATTTCAAAATCTTCATTTTTCGCCTTGACTTTTTTAATAGTTTTGCCAATAGATTATTCATTTTTCAAAGAAAATGCTCAAAATTTTTTCAAGTCATTCTAATGACCTTTCTTAAACTCCTAAAGAAAACTTTTTTGAATTATCTTAAGCCGTTTCGCAGTGATACTATTTTAAACTCAAAAATTAAAAGTGTGTTCTGAAAAATGGGGTTTTTTCGTCAGATAAGGGGTAACTTCACACACCTTTATATATATTTTGCTGATATTTTTTGGATTAGTTTTTTACATAGTTTGATAGAGTAGACTTCAAAAATGCTTAATGGTATAGTTTAAAGCATTTTTGGATATGCACCCTACGTCCAGCATTGGTCGAAAATGATGAATTTTTGAACGGAATTCTATGTTTATGACCGTGATAAAAAAAAGTCACGCCACTTAGACACGATTTGAAATTTTTATACTGTAAAGAGATTTATTCTAATGAGTTTGCCACTTCATTTGCCGCCGCCCGCTCAAAAACGTAGCCTGGAGAGCAAATTTTGTGGAAAAAGTCATTTTTTCAAAAGCCTTTTTTTGATTTATAAAAAAAGCGTACTTATATTATCAATTTCAGCAAGATTTTATTTTATTTTTAATAAAACGTAAATAATTGTCCTACATTCCAAAATCTTTTCGATATTGCTTATGGTTATTTTTACATAAAACATCAAAGTTCAATGTAGTATATCTAACTATAATTAATTGTACATTTATTGGCTTTTGCTTTCGGTAATGTTAAAAAATTTAAATAATTTCAGAAATTTTTTTACATATTATTAAATTAGACTTAGTTATCAATTCAACGATGCATAAATCGTTTATCTAGTGTAATAAATGAATTCAAACTATTGCGCTTAAATCAGGCATTTCAGGTCAAATTGCAGTATTTAACAAATTTATATATTCAGGTATACAGAGCGTGTTGCATTATATTTCTCTAAAAGGGTTACGGGTTTTTTTATTTTTTTAATACTATTTCAAAAACCTAATAAGATATAAATGCAGGTAGAAAATGCGTTTTATGATGTAACATTTGCATAACATATTGTTTTAATGGGCTAATATAATGCGTTTTTTTTTATTTTACCTATTTCAGTTTTTTGTTTTTACAAATCCAGTACCTGCTCGATTTTTGTTTATAAAAAAACAAATATTTGTAATATATAAGCGTAGTAATTTTAAAAGGAGGTTATTTGAGTTAAGCAGTCATGGAGGTTACAATAAAATATAGCTCCCTTTGTAAAGTAATTTGGGATACTCTTGCCAATACTGATATACGATCGGAAAAAATAGGAAAACTGATTGATACCATTGTCTACTCGTATGGCTTAAATATAAAGCCAGATGAAATTGAAAATTTTTACAAAATTTATGAAAAAAGGATTAAAGATTCCGATTATTCTATACAAAAATTTATGAAGAAGAGTCAAGATTGGCTTAATAAGGAGATGTCAGTAGTTATTGAACAGAAAAAAAGGGGCCGCCCTAAAAAAGATTATGAAGAGGTCCAGATTAGGACTAAGAAGGTAAAACAGGAAGAAATGATTAACACACACTCCGCTAATGAAATAAAGGATTCTTTTAAAGCAGCTTTGACACGTATACAGCCTAAAGAAACAGGGAAAATTGTCGACGTCCTACCAACTGCGTCTCCTAAGCGTTTGAAGCGCATGATACAAAGTATTCCAACACCAAAATCATCAACTTCCTTTACCAGTGAAGATGCATTAGCTCTTTTTCTAAATTTGGGGTTAACGAGAAATAAATATGGTATTTTAAGAAAAGCTCTCATTGAAAAAGGATATGATATTTTTCCTAGCAGTAAAGCAATAAAAGAAACAAAAGAAAATATTTTAAAACCAATAACATCCCCAGTGCATGCCTCTATTGAAGGCGCAAAAGTTGAACTATCACAGTTAATTGACAATACTGTTTCTAGAATTATGTCCACATTTAGCAGCAAAGATATTGAAAGATGCAAGCAATCTGATGTCGTGTTAATGTTCAAATGGGGCTGTGATGGCACATCTGGGTTTTCCGAATACAAACAACCATCTGGAAGCAGCAAAGAAAAAAGTTTTTCATCAATTTTTATGGCTTCTTTTGTGCCGTTAAGAATGCGGTTGTATAATAAATTACCTTCAACCTCGTCTGCAAATGATATATGGACGAATTTAACCCCTGGATCTAAATTTTTATGTCGTCCAATACGATTTGAATATGTAAAAGAAGACATGATTTCAACACAAAGTTTAGTAGATTCAATAGAAAGGGAAATTTCGAGCTTGTCTCCACTTTACGTGGAAATATCTGGACAAGTTATTAAAGTTTCATTTCAACCACAACTTACAATGATTGATGGAAAAGTTGCAAATGCAATTACAGACACAACATCTACTTGGAAATGTAATATATGTGGAAAATTAAGTTCACAGTTTCATGAAGATAGTGATACAATTTCTATGAACGAAAACGCTCTGAGGTTTGGGATATCGCCACTTCATGCCAGAATAAGATTTATGGAATATTGTTTACACCTCGCATACGATCTCAAATACCGCCTTATTCCAGGAAACCTAAGCCTTTCCGTAAACAAAAACACTGATCTACACAACATGAGAAAAGAAGAGAAGAAAAGAATTCAAGATGAATTTAAATTAAGACTTGGATTAATCATTGATACGCCCCTTCAGGGGTTTGGAAGTTCCAATGACGGAAATACAGCAAGGCGTTTTTTCGAAGATCCAGAAACTACCTCCTCAATTACGGGTCTCGATAAAAACCTACTAAAACGTTTTAAAGTTATATTAGCAGTCATTAACAGTAAAAAACCTATTAATGTGGCTAAATTTAAACTCTTTGCCAATGAAACAAAAGACATTATACTCACCATGTACTCTTGGAGGCCAATGACACCAACAGTACATAAAGTATTAGCTCATGCCAAAGAAATAATAGAAAACAGTATGTTGCCTTTAGGCGAACTGACTGAAGAAGCCCAGGAGGCCAGAAATAGAGACGTCAAACATTTTAGGCTTTTTAACACACGTAAGTGCTCCAGAATAGCTCAAAATTCCGATTTGATGGAATTTTTATTAATATCATCGGATCCAGTACTTTACTCCATAAGAACAAAATGGTTACCAAAAATAAGCATAGACATTGAAAAGGAAGATTCTGAATCTATGCATATAAACGACCTTTTAACTTTTGATACTTCAGACTACTTTGTAGAAAATGTGTAGTCCTTAGGAATATATTCATATTTTTAGCACAATTACTACTGTACCAGTTAAATTTAATAAAACCTTATCTTTAGAACAAAAAAAAAACATTATTTTGTCTTTCAAATAAATGAATATATGGTAGTTATTTACCTGTTTTATATGGAAAATTAGAACAATATATTATGCAAATGTTACATCATAAAACGCATTTTCTACCTGCATTTATATCTTATTAGGTTTTTGAAATAGTATTAAAAAATAAAAAAACCCCGTAACCCTTTTAGAGAAATATAATGCAACACGCTCTGTATACCTGAATATATAAATTTGTTAAATACTGCAATTTGACCTGAAATGCCTGATTTAAGCGCAATAGTTTGAATTCATTTATTACACTAGATAAACGATTTATGCATCGTTGAATTGATAACTAAGTCTAATTTAATAATATGTAAAAAAATTTCTGAAATTATTTAAATTTTTTAACATTACCGAAAGCAAAAGCCAATAAATGTACAATTAATTATAGTTAGATATACTACATTGAACTTTGATGTTTTATGTAAAAATAACCATAAGCAATATCGAAAAGATTTTTGGAATGTAGGACAATTATTTACGTTTTATTAAAAATAAAATAAAATCTTGCTGAAATTGATAATATAAGTACGCTTTTTTTATAAATCAAAAAAAGGCTTTTGAAAAAATGACTTTTTTCCACAAAATTTGCTCTCCAGGCTACGTTTTTGAGCGGGCGGCGGCAAATGAAGTGGCAAACTCATTAGAATAAATCTCTTTACAGTATAAAAATTTCAAATCGTGTCTAAGTGGCGTGACTTTTTTTTATCACGGTCATAAACATAGAATTCCGTTCAAAAATTCATCATTTTCGACCAATGCTGGACGTAGGGTGCATATCCAAAAATGCTTTAAACTATACCATTAAGCATTTTTGAAGTCTACTCTATCAAACTATGTAAAAAACTAATCCAAAAAATATCAGCAAAATATATATAAAGGTGTGTGAAGTTACCCCTTATCTGACGAAAAAACCCCATTTTTCAGAACACACTTTTAATTTTTGAGTTTAAAATAGTATCACTGCGAAACGGCTTAAGATAATTCAAAAAAGTTTTCTTTAGGAGTTTAAGAAAGGTCATTAGAATGACTTGAAAAAATTTTGAGCATTTTCTTTGAAAAATGAATAATCTATTGGCAAAACTATTAAAAAAGTCAAGGCGAAAAATGAAGATTTTGAAATTCAAAGTGAAATATTTTTTTAACTGTAAGAGTTACTATGGTACATGAAGCATGTTTTTGCTTTGTCTCGTAACCTAGATTTAAAAAAGTCCAAAAAACACTAAAATCGATGCATGGTTATAGAAGTTATACCCCTTTAAAGCTCTTTCATACTCGAGATGGTCAACTTTGACACCCTGTAGCACACCCTGTGTTAAAACAGGGTGACCACAGAAACATTTTCCTTAAAGGTTAGCTCCCGCTTTTCAATTTTTGGGAACACCATTTCCCGATTGGACCAGTAGTTTAAAACATCTATATTTATTACCATGTTTTTTGTGTTTGGAACCACTGTGCGCCGCTTAATTACTTGACAATGTCTGCTTTTGATGGGTATTAGTGTAAGGGTTTAGTTTAAGCTATTACTAGTAGTTTGATGATTATTAATATAAAAATTCAAAATTTTTCAAATTCAAATCTCTATACCTGTATGGGGGTAAAAAATTGTTATATGTTTAAAGTACCATGTTCATGAAATTATTATACTTCTTACTATATTACATGTGAAATTGGAAAATAAAAGTGATTCTGAAAGCGAATGAAAGGTATTCTAAAGACCTTTTTAACAAATTTTATTTTCGCCCATACATTACCTATTTCTGATATTATAATTTGAAAACTACTGAAGGTTTTAATTTAAAATCTCAAAAATAACCCTTAAAGTAATCATTTTTACGCCGTAGCCCCATTCGAAAAAATCGGAAGAAATTGGTAAAAATGTTAAGGGACATAAGTAGGGCAAGTGTTTTTTTGGCGTTTACCATTGCATGGCACTATTGCAGCTTTTCCAATTTTTTCTTTAAATTTTTAAAATTTTTTGAGATTCTTGACGCAATAAGCAATTTTTGGAAATGTTGAACAATTTTCGTTCAAAAATTAACAAAAAAAAAAAATAATAAAAATAGGTGAAACCCAACATTTGTACATAAGTTTCAGGGAAATTAAAAAATATATAGATATCGTCCAGCAGTGATGCAAAACGTGGCACAATAGGGCCATTTGTGGCACTTTCGACTGCTTGATGGCCCTGTGGTACTTTCTTATCTATTTTGGCCCTTTCGGCTCAAAATTGAACTAACTACTTTAAACCGTTTAGTTCAGACTTTTCCTGATTTTTTTTATCCGATGAGAGCATATGCTAGTTCCTTAGAGAATGAAAAACGGGGGAGTTGTTTAATTTTTTATAAAAATCGCATTCAAAATCATATATTTTCGTACCAGGAGGTCAGGTTTTAAATTTTTGAATGCAGGCCGATAACATATTTAAATCTTTTTATATTTGTCGAAATTTTTAAAAGAAGTGCCGCAATTAATTTTTTATTAAAAAAATGTGTTTTTGGAGGCTTTTTAAAAATGTTATGTTATCGCAAGAGCGGAAATAATTTATGAGAATTCATAAAACATGTTAAATTTTATTGTCAGAGGGAGTTGTCTTGCATTTTTAAAAAAGCATTAAAATGACGAACTCTAATTAACAAATTAATATTATTCTTATTTTAGTAAAATCTAATAATCAAATTTTTTAAAAAATATGATAAATGGGATTTTCAAATAGTACCAACCAGCATAAAAAATAGTACTTTTTCGACCCTCATAGTACTAAATACAAGTTTTTATTATAAATTAACGTTTTTAAAATTTATTTGTATATAAAAACAAAATTTAGTTGATTTTAGTTACAGAATTTATATAAATTAAATTCACCTTTTTTTGCAATTCTTAAATTCACCTTTTTTTGCAAGGAAATCTATTTCATTACTCAATCGATTTTTAGAATCACAATGCAAATTTGAAGATGTTGGCAATTGCATTTTTTCAATTGTACTTTTTTAAGATATTTATTTTTCACTTTTCGAACACTTTTTTTGCTCGAACTCATATAAAATCATCTTTAATCAATTCCATTTACAACGATTGGATCCAAATAAATACATTTGATAAATGTTAATTTATGAATGGGTAATTGAATTTAATGTTGAATCTTGAAGTTTCTCTGAAGTTTCTTAAAATAGAACTGTTGTGTTGTTGGAGTTGTACTTCTGAGATTATGTATGCAAGAACAAAAACACCGTGTATTGAATAAAACTAGTTTTACTCACAACAAAACTCGAACTGACGATAGATAAGTGCTCTAAAGCGCTCTGTCTAACGTGTGGTGCGAGTGCATGTGGCTTTAGAAATCAGTTTATCTATACCACGGTCAGTGATTGCACAAAAAATTTCATATAAACGCAATCGAACAAATAAAAACATAACAAAAATTACATTATTTAAAAAACAGGGTCACTTACGAAGGATCAATACCAGAAACTGTGCAGTCTGATTCAGGAAAATTAAAAAATTTACAATGCAGTTATTATTTTTAGAAAATACCCTCATTCTTCTCTACCACGTCTTTCACAATTAAAATTAAATAAAATTGCATATTAATTATAGTGTTATTTGCAATTGTGTGAAAAGACGTTAAAATTCAAACTCAATCTTTAATTTTTATTTATATGTAAATAGTACTAAAAGAGTAAAAGGAGTACCATGGTACTTTTCCGGATCAAATGGTACCAAAAAAAGTACTATAGTACTAACTTTATCATCCTGTGGCCCTATCAATGGCCCTTTTAAATTGTCAATTTGGCCCAAAACAAAAAACTCAAAATGCATCACTGTCGTCCAGTCCTCGATAGTTTGGGCCAAAATCTGAACATTCGATTTAAATTATACTTTGCACACAACAACTCTACGGAGCCACTTAAAGACTGCCGTTTTTATATAATCGACATTCGAAAAATACATTGTTTTATTCGCGAATTTGTTTTTTTTTTTGAAAAATACAAAATATGCGAAAAGTGTATAAGTTGAAGCATGCGTAGTTTGGTACGCTCCTTTACTTTTATACTGCGGCTTAAAATGTTTACTAGTGTCAAAAACGACAGCATTTTTTATGCAATTTATTATGTCTTTCGATTAAAAAAACAATTCATATTTGCAAAATATGTAATTTTTGCCAAAAAGCTACACTTTCACCTTTTTTTGGGTATCTGGGTTTAGCTATTTTTAATAATTTTTTGAAAAAAAAGCTCTAAGCATTTTTACATGGAAAAAACGATAATATCTATTATTTTTTATTTTCAGTTTTATAATGATTAAATTTTGAAATGTAGTACTAGGGCGCCCTTTCAACCATCTCTGTTTTAAAAACTATAGTACACTTAATTGTTAAGATTTATGAAATAATTATATATAATTTAATAGGAAGAAACATGGTGTTGGAAGGGTTAAAAATTTAATTTTTAAAACACAATATTTTAGTACATTTGACTATGTTTCAACAACAGAAAAATCTTAAATATTAAATGTATACTTTTCTACAGACACACACAGAAAAAAATTTAGCTATTTACGGTTATTACGAGTTTCAGTCTGTTGGTATTACTGAACATTAGTTTTCACAACAAAGATCGGTTAATTAAACGTAATTTTAGTTGCAACACCCAAAATATTCAGAAATCTAATTTAAATGTTGTTACTCTAATAGAATTTATAAGTTGTTGCCACTAAAATTCACTTTTTAATTCGGTTGGCACTTTATTTCTCTGTGTGCAGACATTTAAACGCCGCCTTAACACTACATTTTTAAAATTTACACTAATTCATTTTGAAAAATAAAAAATAACAAATTGTTGTTTTTTTCTATGGAAACATGATGCAAGCATTTTTTAAATAATTCATTAATAACACAAGGCAACAATTTTGAAAAAATTTTAGGGGCTTTGAAAACCACTATACAATTTTGATGTATTGTGGTCCCAGTAGTACAAATATGGTTCAATTTTGAAATTCTATGGAGAGGTTTTTTTTTTTAAATTTTTAAGTAAAATTATAAATTTTTTTAGACGTTTCTCCACATAATTAATGATAAATAAAAAAAAAATTAGTCCGATATTATTCAAATAAATTTAGAAAAACTGAAATTTACATAGCCTTTAATCCGTTAATATATTGCGTTTCAATCGGCTCAGTAGTTTCGGAGTTATAATAAAAAATTGAGGGAAAAAATATTTTTTTTACGTGAAAATAGCAAATTTTTTTGTTTTAAAAAAATCATAAAAAATCGAAAATGGCAAAAATCGTTCAGATTTATTGCTTTATCGCAAAGCCACATGTAATAGGAACAAAATGAGATATCGATCATAAAAATCGATTGATTTTTTTCGAATTTATTCACAATTAAGTGAATTCGCTCATTTTCACCCAAATTTTAGTTTTTTGTCTGATATACATAAAATTGAGTAGTTAATGTTCTTCTTTCGATTGATTGAATTTTGAAAACATTTTCCCCATGCTATGTACAAATTTTCACATCAAAAATGCATTACATAGTAACATTCGTGTATTTTTTTTGGCAAAACCCTACCTAGAATATACTGATTCTATTCTTCGGAAAGACATTTGTGTTGGATGAGCTTAAATGTAAATAAATAAATAAATTAAATAGTAGAAAATTTATATTTTATTATGCACATTTATTATAATAAATAAAACAAGAAAATAAATAAATAAATATGTATTATAAACTACAAACTCTGAAATTTTCTTTTAGTCGATTTTCTACTATTGTTGAATAACGAAGTGTTACTCTGAATACTCCAGCAAAAATCAGCCATCATGTGTGCATCCCAGCGACCCTGGTATCGTTCCTCCATTGTCCGGATATCTTGGTGGAATCGTTCGCCCTGTTCTTCACTCAAGTCTCCTAGATTTTCAGGAAAACGATCTAAGTGACTGTGCAGGTAGTGTACTTTGATGCTCATGTTGCATCCAAGATTCTGGAAGTGAGTTAACATCTCTTCAACGTGCGCAACGTAATCATCACCCTTGTTATTTCCTAAGAAATTTTGAATAACCCATACAAACGAATCCCATGCATTCTTCTCAATTTCTGACATTGAACTGCCAAATTCAGTATCGTTCACCAATTTGCGAATTTGTGGGCCATCAAATATGCCTGCTTTCAGCTTTTCCATACTTAGATTGGGAAACTTCCTTGAAATATACTGGAAACATTCACTATCTTTGTTAAGTGCTTTAACATATTGTTTCATCAGACCAAGTTTAATGTGAAGAGGGGGTAATATGATGCGATCTCGGGGCACTAGAGCCACTTTTATAACATTTGGCGTACCTGGAACTAGTGTTTCCCTAGAAGGCCATTGTTTTCTCTTCCAATGTTCTGTTTTAGCTCTGCTGTCCCATAAACATATAAAACAAGGATATTTTGTAAAGCCGCTTTGTTGGCCTAAGAGGAAATTTACCATCTTAAGATCAACACAAATTACCCACTTATGTTCATCATACTTTATCTTCTTCATGACCAATGCAATTACAGAGTATTCTTCTTTTACTTTGGTTGAATGTGCGATCGGCAAGGAGTGAAATTTATTTCCATTATGCAAAAGGACACACTTCAAGCTGCGTTTTGATGAGTCGATAAATAAACGCCATTCGTTTGAATCATATCTCTGTAAGCCCATGGCAGTCATCAAACCAGAAATATCTGTGCAGTACACAAAGTCATCCTCTTCAGCAAAATAATGAAGTAAGTCTTTTTCTCGAGTACGGTAATACGGAACTTTAGTTTCTTTAGTTATGAGACCTGTTTCTTTCATCCGGGACGCAAGTAATTCAGAAGATCTTTTCGACAATCCAAGGTCTCTAATTACATCATTAAGCTGATCTTGATTCCATGGTCTCGGCGAGAAATGTTTGTGTGGGATGAACTCGTCATTTTCAGCTGTAGATGGTAGTGCTGGATCTGACATATCTGATTGGTAAGACATACTTGAGGTTGAGTGTCCTGGTGAAGATGAAAGCACATGACTACAGCTTGCACCCCGATCTTGAGCATATTCTATTTCTTGTGAATGTAGAATTGCAAGTGTAAACCCATCAGCAGACCTCGTGGGGTAAGACCATCGCATATGTTTTCCAAAACCGCTTTTTGTACTTAAACAAAAATAACACTCGGATGCGTGGTTCGCTGTTTCTCTCCATAGCATTATATAGTAGGTACAATTTTCTACAGTGCTTGTAAATATGCGATACCTTCAATTAATTGTAAATAAAAATGTAAAGCATGCATCGATTTTTATGATCCATATCTAGTTTAATTCGCATGATATGTAGCTTTACTACAAAAAAATAAAAAGTAATATTTTTTGCAGTTTTCGATTTTTTCCAGATTTTTGTTTTTCAAATTTTTTTTTTTTTAGCATTTTTTTTTTTTGCTAACAATTTGTTTCATAACTTTGAAACTATTGATCGCATTAAAAAAATTTGTACACGTTCTTTAAAGATATTGTAAACCTTAATGTTTGTAAATTTAATTTGACAAAATCGGACTAGTTGTTTTTGAGTTCTGACAACATAAGTGGAGAAATGTCTCAAAATATTGTCAATTTTACTTAAAAAATTTTTAAAAAAAAAAATTATCCATAGAATTGAAAAATTTTACCATTTCTGTACTTAGGCAGCCATGATGCATCAAATCTATATAGTGGTTAGTCAAGCCTTTTTTTGCTGTTGACCTGTGTAATAGACTGACACCGGGGCCCAAAAAAATGTTTGGTTTATAAAAACCCCATATATTGCAAATATGCATCTTTTTTCAAATCGAGAGTGGCCAAATTTGTGAAAAGTGCATTTAAATAGCAATTCGCATAAAAATTCATTTCTTTTTGAAGCTAAAAAAATATGCGTATCGAAAAAAAGAGTCGGTGAGTGTACCCTTTTTAAATTTTGATGACCCGATGAATATTAAAAAAAAATACGGATATTCAAACATACACACTTTTATCATATTTCTCATTTCCAATAAAACTCTTGAAAAACTGTGTAAGTGGCCCCGTAGAGTTTCAAAAAAAGGCCTTTTTGCGGGAAGACTTTGTTAAAATCGATAACACTTTATCACTTTAACTGTAAATTCTTGTATTACTGTTTTCATGAAAATATTACACAAAAAACCTTGAACCAACTGTTATTTTTAAAAATTTTTGGAACTGCGATACCATTTTTCGTTCCGAATTGGCAATTTAAATTTTTGAAATAGAGTTTAGGGCAACCAAAAAAATGTTGCATGCGCAAACCTATCTAACGTAAAAAAATTGTACAATTGTACAATTTTTAAACATCCCTGTTAAAAATAATCACATGTGTTCATATACAGTAAATCAAACGGAAAATCGGACAAAATATATTGTATTTTTTAAAATACAAGAAAAATCGTCGCATTATTTTTTTTTTGAAAATATTTTTATTGGTACATGATTTATAAACCACGTGTTTATGATTTCGCCAAAAATCTACCCGTTTTGATTGCGTATAACATAAAATCTCGAAAGAAATCAAATAAATTCCCAATTCAAAATCAAGCGGAAAATAAAATAAATAACAATTTGTCGAATGTTATTGATAACATGAGTATCACTAAGAACATGTTATTCTACGTCTGTGAAGTGAAAAAAAAAATCACGTCTAAAATAAATAATCACGTCTCAAAACCGTGTTTTCAAAGTCGGTTGTACCGATCAGTTTCAAATTTTCATGTAAATTTGTCATAGATTGATCGTACATTTTGTTTTTCCGATACAAATTTTCCATTTTATGAAAATTCTAAGGGCAAAATTTGTATCGAAAAATAGTTTGTTAATTTGACAATCGATTTACTGATAATCTATTACGTTGAAGATATTTTTTGCTTTTTCCATTTCCGATGATTCAGTCCAGAGATATCGTGCTCCCTCGGAGATTGGGCATAGTTTCTATGGAAATCGTTGGTTAAAAAAAAAATGGGAAAAAGTTCAAAGTTGTCTTAATATGTATAAAAATGTTGACGGTAATACATAAATACGTCTTTCCAGGAGAAATATTTGAAAACTAGCTTTTTTTAGGCCTTCTATGTGGATGTAACCCCTTAATACTACTGTCTTCTCTGGGTAGACCAAAAATTATTTATCATGGCAACTATTTTTTTTAGCTTTTTTTCTACAAAAATAGGAATAGATTAAAAGATTATCGGCCTAGATTATTACTTTTTCCATAAAATATGGCTATAATGGTCATTTGTACATATTTAAATAATATATCCGTAATTTTTTGAAATGTTTTGTATGCGTTTCGACCACCTTAAGCTGCATTGAGTTTACTTTAAGGATCATTTACACATTTAAATTGTAATAAAAATTAATTCCTTGTTGCATTTCATACGATTTATTCTACTACAAATTGCTTTTCGTAACCTTAATGAATGTTACATTTACTTTAACTGTTATTTTCACCTTTAATCCTTATGTTTACACCAAGTTTATTTATCACATTCATAACACCAGGGTCTAGCCAGACCCGGTACAAAACTAGACGACTTTATATGAAAACGTATAAGTTAATATAAAGATTACGACTGATAGACCAATTCAACTTCTTCTAACCCTTCATTATTTCTTTCCATTTTTAAAAAATTATCAACAAAACACAAACTTTACACAATCACTATTTCGAATCACAATTTCAAATAAACTGATTATTTTCTTTGCAGATCATGCAGATTGTTAGTTCATATAAATTTTTCTTGCAATTCACAGCCTACCTAGTTTTTTCAGTTGAAAAAAAAATATTTTTGAAAAGCCACGTTTACTTTGTTTTAAAAATTGAAAGTAATTTTTTCAAAATTTCGTAAAAAATGTTGCAATAGCTATTAATAGCTATGGGCCAGACCCAGGCGGTAGGGATATGCCTAGAGTTTTCAAAACCCTTAACTTTACACGCCACTAGCAAAAAAAAATAATTAAATGTGCACTAAAATGTTCTAAAATGTAGGCTTGAGGATACCACGGCATTTCATAACTATAGCTTCTATTGAAGTATAAAAAATACACGACAAAAAAACAAAAAGGGCCTGACTAGGCCCTGGTGTAAACATAAGGGTTAACCCTTAAACCAGAATAAGCATTTTTGAAATGAAATGTATACCACGTGTTCGTTACGAATTATAAACAATATGTTCTTCTACCATATTTTTTTCGTTTCCTACTTTAGACATTAATTTCAATATATATATTGCTTAAACTTTTAAGGCTTTGCTACTCTTACTAAATTTAATCTTTCTGCCAAACGTCCATACGTTTCAAGTTAAGGCGATGTGCTTTAGATATATCTTATTGGAATCGTGTATGACCTTGGACCAAAATAAGAGCGTTTTTAAGCTTAAGATTCACTCTTACTTTGTGTTTAATAGCAATATCTTCTAGTCAAGATAATTATTTTTTGATCAATGGTTATAATCTTTAACTTCAAACTCATATGTATATTAGTTCTCATGTAGTGAGTAAACTAGTTCATATGAATGTTTGATGTTTGGCATGGGATTGTTACCGCTTTCAAAACGTGTTCTGATGATGGGAACCTAAAAAATTCCCGAAATAGATCTACCAACACATTCCTGAAAGGGTCAAATAATAAATTTGAAAACAAAAAACTCTATAGATTATTTGTTAGGACAATATCCTAATGAAGAAATATAGAGTATGGCCTCGAACTTGAATAATTTTCATTTTCATTGCACAATTAAAGGTCGAAAAAACATAATTTTTATTTTTAATAAAAATTATAACAAACTTGTAAAAAAGGCAAAGTACCGCCTAGTTTACTTCCCCTGTTTTGTTTACAAACTAAGCAAAATATAAAAAGGAGAGAGAAACAAAAAAACGTGTATTGAATATCCACCAGAGGTGGATCTTGCACATCACACAAGTTTTCAATTTATTTTTTGATCAATGGTTATAATCTTTAACTTCAAACTCATATGTATATTAGTTCTCATGTAGTGAGTAAACTAGTTCATATGAATGTTTGATGTTTGGCATGGGATTGTTACCGCTTTCAAAACGTGTTCTGATGATGGGAACCTAGAAAATTCCCGAAATAGATCTACCAACACATTCCTGAAAGGGTCAAATAATAAATTTGAAAACAAAAAACTCTATAGATTATTTGTTAGGACAATATCCTAATGAAGAAATATAGAGTATGGCCTCGAACTTGAATAATTTTCATTTTCATTGCACAATTAAAGGTCGAAAAAAACATAATTTTTATTTTTAATAAAAATTATAACAAACTTGTAAAAAAGGCAAAGTACCGCCTAGTTTACTTCCCCTGTTTTGTTTACAAACTAAGCAAAATATAAAAAGGAGAGAGAAACAAAAAAACGTGTATTGAATATCCACCAGAGGTGGATCTTGCACATCAAACAAGTTTTCAATTTATTTTTTGATCAAAGGTTATAATCTTTAACTTCAAACTCATATGTATATTAGTTCTCATGTAGTGAGTAAACTAGTTCATATGAAGGTTTGATGTTTGGCATGGGATTGTTACCGCTTTCAAAACGTGTTCTGATGATGGGAACCTAGAAAATTCCCGAAAACAAAAAACTCTATAGATTATTTGTTAGGACAATATCCTAATGAAGAAATATAGAGTATGGCCTCGAACTTGAATAATTTTCATTTTCATTGCACAATTAAAGGTCGAAAAAAACATAATTTTTATTTTTAATAAAAATTATAACAAACATGTTTTTAATATTTTTGAAAGTTGTGCTTATATCACAATATTTATTTTTTGAAATTTTAATTTCAACACTTTCTCGCTGCCAAACCGTACAATGTACACAAGAAATTATTTCACCAAATATTTTGTTAAATTTAGTTTTCTATCGTATATGCTTAATTTCTTATTACAAAATTACAAAACACTAATTTGGCGAATTTATGCCCAATTTAAATTACCCCCGCTGGCTTACCTGTTAGAAGGTTAAATACCACGGAATTAACTTTTTAACATGATTTTCAATAAAATATTGAATTTTTACATATTTTACGCTCGAATTTTATATTTTTAATTTACAGATATAAAATAGCTCGTGCTTAGTGATACTGATTACTTTTTTTACTTATATTGTCAACAAAATGCGAGAAATTAACAACAAATTATTATTATTCCGATTTTCCGTTAGACTTTGAAATTGGACTTTTTTGGTGCAATTATAGATAAATGGTGTTGAAAACATTTACAAAAAGATTTTCAAAAAAAAAAAAAAATGTCATCAATGCTATTCTTCTATTAAAATAATAAAATATATTTTGTTCGATTTTCCGTTCGAGTCACTGGATGTTTCTGTTTGGATGATCATATATGTTTCCATACATGACCACTAACGAAAATTAAAGTAATATGTTGATATATGATGATATTTGTGCAACCACGATTACACATTTGAACAAACACTTCAGTATTTTATAATTTCTTGTCAATAAAACAGTTGTTGTAAATTTTTATATTAAAAATCCTGTTCTTTTATTTATATCATGATTCTAAATTCATTTTACACATGCTTTACCTATTCCCGTACCTTATCGCTTATTAAACAACAAAAATTTGCACATATTTTTGATAACGGGAACGACTTTGGGCAGTATTGGGCTACCAAGTAAGTGTACAAGAACACACTTATTACACACAGAGAAAAACTTTGCTATTTGCCAAGTGCAATTCGGTAACTACGGCTTAAATTCTGTTATTACGAATTTCAGTAGGCTGGTAAAACTGAACTTTAGTTTGCACAACAAAGTACGGTTAATTTAACTAAATTTTAGTTGCAATACCCACAATATTCAGAAATATAATGTTAATATCGTTTTACTAACTGAATTTATTAGTTGTTACTATTAATATACACTTTTCCATTCGGTTGGCACTTTATTTCTCTGTGTGTATATTCAATAAAAGAATTAAAAAAATAAAAACAAAGTTACGAAGACCGTACAAGGATGTTATCGGATCGAAACTTCTAACATTAATTTGCTTTAATTGCTTTAATTTACTTCAATCGATCAAATATCTCTTTAGAGAATCTGAAAAAATGGTATGCTTACTAAGTTCCGGGCATGATTGCAAATAGGAATTTTAACTGATCTTGGTAAAGAAAAGTTTCCTTTTTTCTTTGATTTCTCGATTAATTATGTCCAAATATATATCGGAAGCACCATTTCTGAAATCGCATTGTATGTTTACAGATGTTTTTCTACCGTTCTTTGTTGACATTCATCTTATTTGGAAATATTATTTCTAATCTGAAAATAAAACAAGTTAATAGAATTTACTTTAACATTACAAATGAAAAATGCTTTTTAAATTATTTTGACAAATTTTAATCCAAATTTTAATATTAATTTCACAAAAAATGTAATATTTTTTAAATATTTGTTTTAAAATAAAATTGTTGAAAAGGCAAAATAACTAACAAAGAAACTTTTCGACATTTTGATTTTGAAGTTTTCATTACATAATTTACTAAATTTAAAAACAAAATAAGAATTGCATATAAACTCAAAACACATTTTATTTTTATTTTTTTTTATTTTTCCATATTAATATTCTGCATATGCATTTATTAACTAACGTGTGGATCCAGGGGTAGGGTAAAATTTTGACATACCAAGTGAGACATAGCGAACAAAATCATGCCTTCTGTATATGCTTTGGAAGCGCTTCGTAATTAAATAATGCCTTCCGGAAGGGCTTTTGGGTAAGCACTATTTTTTGCTGGGTCGTAAAAATAAGAAAGTGATTTGTTTAGTCAGTTTTTGAATGGACAAAAGTTTTGGCAAAGCTAGTTCTTTTTATAATTTTTTGCAATTGATTTGAATTTGGGACTTTTTTAAACAGAGGGCTTTGTACCAATATTAGTTATAAGCTCTGTTGTGATAACTGTCGTCCACTGGTTCTGTGGAATTGGGTTCATATGGTTGATGACACCAGGGTCTAGCCAGACCCGGTACAAAACTAGACGACTTTATATGAAAACGTATAAGTTAATATAAAGATTACGACTGATAGACCAATTCAACTTCTTCTAACCCTTCATTATTTCTTTCCATTTTTAAAAAATTATCAACAAAACACAAACTTTACACAATCACTATTTCGAATCACAATTTCAAATAAACTGATTATTTTCTTTGCAGATCATGCAGATTGTTAGTTCATATAAATTTTTCTTGCAATTCACAGCCTACCTAGTTTTTTCAGTTGAAAAAAAAATATTTTTGAAAAGCCACGTTTACTTTGTTTTAAAAATTGAAAGTAATTTTTTCAAAATTTCGTAAAAAATGTTGCAATAGCTATTAATAGCTATGGGCCAGACCCAGGCGGTAGGGATATGCCTAGAGTTTTCAAAACCCTTAACTTTACACGCCACTAGCAAAAAAAAATAATTAAATGTGCACTAAAATGTTCTAAAATGTAGGCTTGAGGATACCACGGCATTTCATAACTATAGCTTCTATTGAAGTATAAAAAATACACGACAAAAAAACAAAAAGGGCCTGACTAGGCCCTGGTGTAAACATAAGGGTTAACCCTTAAACCAGAATAAGCATTTTTGAAATGAAATGTATACCACGTGTTCGTTACGAATTATAAACAATATGTTCTTCTACCATATTTTTTTCGTTTCCTACTTTAGACATTAATTTCAATATATATATTGCTTAAACTTTTAAGGCTTTGCTACTCTTACTAAATTTAATCTTTCTGCCAAACGTCCATACGTTTCAAGTTAAGGCGATGTGCTTTAGATATATCTTATTGGAATCGTGTATGACCTTGGACCAAAATAAGAGCGTTTTTAAGCTTAAGATTCACTCTTACTTTGTGTTTAATAGCAATATCTTCTAGTCAAGATAATTATTTTTTGATCAATGGTTATAATCTTTAACTTCAAACTCATATGTATATTAGTTCTCATGTAGTGAGTAAACTAGTTCATATGAATGTTTGATGTTTGGCATGGGATTGTTACCGCTTTCAAAACGTGTTCTGATGATGGGAACCTAAAAAATTCCCGAAATAGATCTACCAACACATTCCTGAAAGGGTCAAATAATAAATTTGAAAACAAAAAACTCTATAGATTATTTGTTAGGACGATATCCTAATGAAGAAATATAGAGTATGGCCTCGAACTTGAATAATTTTCATTTTCATTGCACAATTAAAGGTCGAAAAAACATAATTTTTATTTTTAATAAAAATTATAACAAACTTGTAAAAAAGGCAAAGTACCGCCTAGTTTACTTCCCCTGTTTTGTTTACAAACTAAGCAAAATATAAAAAGGAGAGAGAAACAAAAAAACGTGTATTGAATATCCACCAGAGGTGGATCTTGCACATCACACAAGTTTTCAATTTATTTTTTGATCAATGGTTATAATCTTTAACTTCAAACTCATATGTATATTAGTTCTCATGTAGTGAGTAAACTAGTTCATATGAATGTTTGATGTTTGGCATGGGATTGTTACCGCTTTCAAAACGTGTTCTGATGATGGGAACCTAGAAAATTCCCGAAATAGATCTACCAACACATTCCTGAAAGGGTCAAATAATAAATTTGAAAACAAAAAACTCTATAGATTATTTGTTAGGACAATATCCTAATGAAGAAATATAGAGTATGGCCTCGAACTTGAATAATTTTCATTTTCATTGCACAATTAAAGGTCGAAAAAAACATAATTTTTATTTTTAATAAAAATTATAACAAACTTGTAAAAAAGGCAAAGTACCGCCTAGTTTACTTCCCCTGTTTTGTTTACAAACTAAGCAAAATATAAAAAGGAGAGAGAAACAAAAAAACGTGTATTGAATATCCACCAGAGGTGGATCTTGCACATCAAACAAGTTTTCAATTTATTTTTTGATCAAAGGTTATAATCTTTAACTTCAAACTCATATGTATATTAGTTCTCATGTAGTGAGTAAACTAGTTCATATGAAGGTTTGATGTTTGGCATGGGATTGTTACCGCTTTCAAAACGTGTTCTGATGATGGGAACCTAGAAAATTCCCGAAAACAAAAAACTCTATAGATTATTTGTTAGGACAATATCCTAATGAAGAAATATAGAGTATGGCCTCGAACTTGAATAATTTTCATTTTCATTGCACAATTAAAGGTCGAAAAAAACATAATTTTTATTTTTAATAAAAATTATAACAAACATGTTTTTAATATTTTTGAAAGTTGTGCTTATATCACAATATTTATTTTTTGAAATTTTAATTTCAACACTTTCTCGCTGCCAAACCGTACAATGTACACAAGAAATTATTTCACCAAATATTTTGTTAAATTTAGTTTTCTATCGTATATGCTTAATTTCTTATTACAAAATTACAAAACACTAATTTGGCGAATTTATGCCCAATTTAAATTACCCCGCTGGCTTACCTGTTAGAAGGTTAAATACCACGGAATTAACTTTTTAACATGATTTTCAATAAAATATTGAATTTTTACATATTTTACGCTCGAATTTTATATTTTTAATTTACAGATATAAAATAGCTCGTGCTTAGTGATACTGATTACTTTTTTTACTTATATTGTCAACAAAATGCGAGAAATTAACAACAAATTATTATTATTCCGATTTTCCGTTAGACTTTGAAATTGGACTTTTTTGGTGCAATTATAGATAAATGGTGTTGAAAACATTTACAAAAAGATTTTCAAAAAAAAAAAAAAATGTCATCAATGCTATTCTTCTATTAAAATAATAAAATATATTTGTTCGATTTTCCGTTCGAGTCACTGGATGTTTCTGTTTGGATGATCATATATGTTTCCATACATGACCACTAACGAAAATTAAAGTAATATGTTGATATATGATGATATTTGTGCAACCACGATTACACATTTGAACAAACACTTCAGTATTTTATAATTTCTTGTCAATAAAACAGTTGTTGTAAATTTTTATATTAAAAATCCTGTTCTTTTATTTATATCATGATTCTAAATTCATTTTACACATGCTTTACCTATTCCCGTACCTTATCGCTTATTAAACAACAAAAATTTGCACATATTTTTGATAACGGGAACGACTTTGGGCAGTATTGGGCTACCAAGTAAGTGTACAAGAACACACTTATTACACACAGAGAAAAACTTTGCTATTTGCCAAGTGCAATTCGGTAACTACGGCTTAAATTCTGTTATTACGAATTTCAGTAGGCTGGTAAAACTGAACTTTAGTTTGCACAACAAAGTACGGTTAATTTAACTAAATTTTAGTTGCAATACCCACAATATTCAGAAATATAATGTTAATATCGTTTTACTAACTGAATTTATTAGTTGTTACTATTAATATACACTTTTCCATTCGGTTGGCACTTTATTTCTCTGTGTGTATATTCAATAAAAGAATTAAAAAAATAAAAACAAAGTTACGAAGACCGTACAAGGATGTTATCGGATCGAAACTTCTAACATTAATTTGCTTTAATTGCTTTAATTTACTTCAATCGATCAAATATCTCTTTAGAGAATCTGAAAAAATGGTATGCTTACTAAGTTCCGGGCATGATTGCAAATAGGAATTTTAACTGATCTTGGTAAAGAAAAGTTTCCTTTTTTCTTTGATTTCTCGATTAATTATGTCCAAATATATATCGGAAGCACCATTTCTGAAATCGCATTGTATGTTTACAGATGTTTTTCTACCGTTCTTTGTTGACATTCATCTTATTTGGAAATATTATTTCTAATCTGAAAATAAAACAAGTTAATAGAATTTACTTTAACATTACAAATGAAAAATGCTTTTTAAATTATTTTGACAAATTTTAATCCAAATTTTAATATTAATTTCACAAAAAATGTAATATTTTTTAAATATTTGTTTTAAAATAAAATTGTTGAAAAGGCAAAATAACTAACAAAGAAACTTTTCGACATTTTGATTTTGAAGTTTTCATTACATAATTTACTAAATTTAAAAACAAAATAAGAATTGCATATAAACTCAAAACACATTTTATTTTTATTTTTTTTATTTTTCCATATTAATATTCTGCATATGCATTTATTAACTAACGTGTGGATCCAGGGGTAGGGTAAAATTTTGACATACCAAGTGAGACATAGCGAACAAAATCATGCCTTCTGTATATGCTTTGGAAGCGCTTCGTAATTAAATAATGCCTTCCGGAAGGGCTTTTGGGTAAGCACTATTTTTTGCTGGGTCGTAAAAATAAGAAAGTGATTTGTTTAGTCAGTTTTTGAATGGACAAAAGTTTTGGCAAAGCTAGTTCTTTTTATAATTTTTTGCAATTGATTTGAATTTGGGACTTTTTTAAACAGAGGGCTTTGTACCAATATTAGTTATAAGCTCTGTTGTGATAACTGTCGTCCACTGGTTCTGTGGAATTGGGTTCATATGGTTGATGGAAAGAAAATTTAATTTTAATGTACTCCAAGAAAATCCTAAGAATAGTTCATCTAAGGTGTGAAATGCTATAAAATTAAATTTTAAAAGACAATCATTCCACGAAAACGACTGAAAACATTATAGATTGGAAACTTTACAACAACCCACATACGAGTATATATGTGATCCAATCGCTAACCGTAAACTTTTCTTAGATCTAGCATTAAGGCACGGAATACTCGGAAAACTCAACATTTGTAATAAAAATTTAATAAAAAAATAATATTTGAGATATTAGTGAAATATAAGCGCTAAATTTTACAAAATATATTATTGGGCTAAGTCTCCATAATTTGTATGATTTACTACAAGAAAAAAAGCCAAATTAGCACTTAATTAATAGTGTGTCAAAATTTGTGTCCACAAAATATATTAGTATTTCACTTATTTGTTAAATATTTTGGCAATCACAGATGTTTTTCTCATTTGAACATTGAGATAATATTTAAAACACGTGGAAAATATATAATATTATTTTTTTAAAAAAATTTTCGTTTTTGTTTCAAAGAAAGAAGATTTAAATGAAGAAAACTAGCTGTGCCAAAACTTGTGTCGGGCACTTTACGTTAATATGTAGTTCATATATGATCGTACATTCGGCTACATATCGCTCATTTACTTCAATAACGTCATAACTCGAAAATTTTGATTTTGTAGAAAACGAGTTAAAAATTTTCAATTTACTCCCACCTTGAAGAAAAAAAAACGACATAATTTATCTCAAGAGGTGAGTATACAAGATATCAATACGCCTTTTTTACACAATATGATACCTGATGTAACGAATAATTCTACGTCATTAACTCAAAAATCATGTTTTTGAGTTGTGATGTTCTTGAAGTAAATGGGCGATATGAGCATATATGAGCATAAGTGAACATGTGTTTTTATTTTTAACCGGGATGCATAAAATTTATAAGCACGAGTAAAAATAATATTATAAAACATTATTTAATGTGATCCAGTTTTGAATAATTTAATAAAATTAAGTATGATATCATGTATAGTAAGATACAATTTTACTTGTCACTGTAATTTTTCGTAAAAAAATATATTTAGTTGTATCTTATGTTATGTTATATATGTTATTAGACGGATAATATATATAATTGGATTATCAGAACTATATTAAATAATATATGGGCTTAAACAAAACAATAATATAAATATAATAATTTAAAAAAAAATATATATTTTAAAGTTGTGGAACAGTAAGGTTTTTGTTTTGAAATCCATATCGTTCTACTCGAAATTTTAATATCAACTCCAAAATTTTCATTGAAAATGTCTTATCTTAAACGAACATCACCATTTAAAATATCAAACTATAAAAAACAAAAAAAAAATTGATTGCTAAGATATAAATTTAAATTTAACTTTAACAACTTTTCGCTAAATTTAAATTGGGCTTTTAATAATCGGAATATCTAGCCCCCTGTATTCAAATATATTTTCACTGGATTAACTCGTATCGAATTATATCGAACTCAATGTCATATAATCTATTTATATACAATATGATTCACCATTTTTCGGACAAAATTGAATTTCAGTTAGATTTAAGAGAATACCAAATTTTTTAAATTCCTTTACTGCGTCATATTATTTTTTTTAATCGGGAGAATAAAACTAAACGAAGTAGAATTTGCTTGCAATAACAGAGCGATATCCTGATACAAACGCCGACAAGATCGTACTCAAATTCAAGATAATTTTGTGTAGATTTTTATTCATGATTTTAATTTGTTTAAAATTTGCAAAAATTAAGCAAACTATTCGAAAAAATAAGGTCAACGATGTTAATATAAAAATCGCGACATTTTAAAAATGCAAATGAAATTTTTATTTACCAGATTTGGAATTAGATCAAAAAGACATGTTTAGTTATTTCTTGACAGCAAAAAAAAAATTATATGGTAGAAGAAAGATGTTACCTTATTTTATTTTTAAAATTTTTTAAAGATACAGCCTTTAAATTGTATAGTATCTAATAGTGCCACGCCAGCCAGCAAATTTTTACTATTTCATTTTTTTTTTTGAGAAAATGTTGCCAAGAGTAATGCCATCCTTCATTGAACAATTGGAAATCTCTGGTTAGTTGCTATATCTGCTCAAAAGAAATCTTAGTTAGCACACTTTCTTTTAAACAGTTTTTTTCTTTTTTTATTCACATTTATTTGCAAACTTTTCTTTCTTGGCTTTGTTGTTATTTGTTGGTCTTTTTTTCATCAGTTTTTCTCCAGTGTCAACAGCTACAAATAGCTACAACTTAACAAAAAAGTTTATATTTTAACTGTTAATGTCGAAGTTTTTCGACAAAGTTTATTTTTTAAAGCTTTGTTTTCTTTCGTAAAATTTATCATGTTTAAGGGTTATACAACCATTTCATGAATTTTCATTCTTTTTTTATTTTTAAGGCATTTAGTGGGATATTTTATTGTTTTAAAGGCGTTCTGTTGGTTTTTAATTAAACAAATATTTTCAATTGAATATTGTATATATTCAAGAATTATTCTGGTGATAATTGTTATATTTAATGTTAAGATTGTGTTAAATAAAAGTAATTATACTAAAAATTATAAAAAAAAAGTTTGTAAAACAATTAGTAAAACTGTTTTCAATCTTACTTTACTAGTATTAGACTAATTATAATTAATAATTAGTATAAAGTTATTTTTTAGTAAAATTTTTTGTTATTCTTATTTTAAAAGCAACTTGATTTGTTAGTAGTTTATTTTGACTGCTAATTTAACTAATTTAATTTGACTAACTTTTGAAACCCGATTTGCTAAAATTAGCAACAAAAAATTACTAATAATATAATATTATTTAAGCTAAAATTATGGGGAAAAAATTTTAATTTTATTTATGCAGTATTCACTACACTCAGGGAAAACTTTCCATAATATTTATGAAACTGTTTTATAAATCGTTTGTCCTCAATAATTCATAATATTTATGAAGTTTTTATTAATACGACGGAGAGTTACTTAAAATTGAAGACAAAAGTTTCATAAACTTTGTGAAAGTAATTTTATTCAAAGTAAATTAAGTTCATTTTTTATTGATCAAATTAGATTTTTATATTTCGGAATATAGAATTTACAAAAAATTTTGATGACCTGGATTATATATAAGAATCGATTTTTTTTTTTAATTTATCTAAAAGAAACCTACACCATTGGATAATATAAAATCAAATAAAATTCCGAATATTCATTAAAATTTAAATACATCGATTCAAATTTTGATTTTCCGTTTTAAATTGAAAATATATTGCAATACGGTTTCTTTTGAAAACTCGAGGCCATACTTGAGTGTGATTGCTAAACGGTCATGACTTGGTATTGTTACGTTTGTTATGTAAGATGAGCGCAGGTTTGATTCTTAGACAATCTGACAATTATAAGACCACAAATAACAATATAATTTAAATGGAAATTACTGATGAGCCTGTCCATAAAAAGGCAGAAACTAGTCTAGTCTGATTTAAAAATTGATAGTGTTTATAGTTTTTAGAGAAAAACGTTTATTCTTCTTAACCTCAACATTTCTAAAAATAAAATATTTTAAATTCTGTAACATCAATTTAAAATCATAAACTTCATATTAATTTTCACTGGTGTTTTCTGATTTTTAAACAAAATTTACATTTAAATTATAAATAGTGGTTTTTTACTAAAAAAAAAATATCACTTCCTGTATTTCATTTAATATTTAATGAATATTATTTGATGTTAATATTAATAGATTTTTTTGAATATATCTAAATTAAAATTTTCTGACTTTTACTTGAAATTTTAAATGGAAAATTTCCAAACTAAAATTAAATAAAACTTTCCAATTGTAGTACAAGTACTATGACTAATATTTACTAATATTTAGTAAACTTTTTTTTGGCTGATTTCAGCAGTTTTATTTTTATTTGAAATAAATTTATTAATACTTAGTTATCTTTAATCATTTTTTATACTAAATTAATTTCACTAATATTAGTAAAAAGTTTGGTTGATTTTGGCAAATCGATTTCCATTATGAGTTTACTAAAATTTTAATAAAATTTATTCACTTTTCCTAAATTTTAGCAACTTTTAGTAATTTTTTTTTTATTATTTATTTATTTCTTTTTAATTATAATTAAAATTATAACTAAATTAATTAAAGCACTAGCTGCTATGGCTATCGGCTTTGTTGTAAACTTATACTATATTTGTACAATTCATTTCGTTTTTTTTTTTTTGTTTAATTTTTAATTTTTTTTTTTTATATTTGATTTTTTATATTGAGGAGTGTAAAAAATTTATTTAATAACTCTATATTGGTTTTTGAAGGGACTTGTAAGACTTCTTTTGGACTCAATTCCCCGAAGACTAGTGCACGTCTATTTTCTAAATCCAAGCATTCATTTAGCAGATGCGTCATTGTGAGTGGATGTTGAGAACAAAATTGACAGATAGGTTGAGAACTCCTTTCCAGAAGGTAGCTGTGGGTTAAGCGTGTGTGCCCGAGACGAGCTTGGGATGAATACCAGCACCCATATAAGGAATTAAATCCCACTGGAACACCAACTCAACTGCCAACAACCAGAAATTTTTTTTTTAATTACTGTCACTTTACTAAAAATTACAGTCACATATTGCTAAAATTATGAAAACGATCTGTTGTCCTAATAATCTGTAACAATTACACAAGGCAACAATTTTGAAAAAATTTTAGGGGCTTTGAAAACCACTATACAATTTTGATGTATTGTGGTCCCAGTAGTACAAATATGGTTCAATTTTGAAATTCTATGGAGAGGTTTTTTTTTTAAAAAATTATAAATTTTTTTAGACGTTTCTCCACATAATTAATGATAACTAAAAAAAAAATTAGTCCGATATTATTCAAATAAATTTAGAAAAACTGAAATTTACATAGCCTTTAATCCGTTAATATATTGCGTTTCAATCGGCTCAGTAGTTTTGGAGTTATAATAAAAAATTGAGGGAAAAAATATTTTTTTTACGTGAAAATAGCAAATTTTTTTGTTTTAAAAAAATCATAAAAAATCGAAAACGTCAAAAATCGTTCAGATTTATTGCTTTATCGCAAAGCCACATGTAATAGGAACAAAATGAGATATCGATCATAAAAATCGATTGATTTTTTTCGAATTTATTCACAATTAAGTGAATTCGCTCATTTTCACCAAATTTTAGTTTTTTGTCTGATATACATAAAATTGAGTAGTTAATGTTCTTCTTTCGATTGATTGAATTTTGAAAACATTTTCCCCATGCTATGTACAAATTTTCACATCAAAAATGCATTACATAGTAACATTCGTGTATTTTTTGGCAAAACCCTACCTAGAATATACTGATTCTATTCTTCGGAAAGACATTTGTGTTGGATGAGCTTAAATGTAAATAAATAAATAAATTAAATAGTAGAAAATTTATATTTTATTATTCACATTTATTATAATAAATAAAACAAGAAAATAAATAAATAAATATGTATTATAAACTACAAACTCTGAAATTTTCTTTTAGTCGATTTTCTACTATTGTTGAATAACGAAGTGTTACTCTGAATACTCCAGCAAAAATCAGCCATCATGTGTGCATCCCAGCGACCCTGGTATCGTTCCTCCATTGTCCGGATATCTTGGTGGAATCGTTCGCCCTGTTCTTCACTCAAGTCTCCTAGATTTTCAGGAAAACGATCTACATGACTGTGCAGGTAGTGTACTTTGATGCTCATGTTGCATCCAAGATTCTGGAAGTGAGTTAACATCTCTTCAACGTGCGCAACGTAATCATCACCCTTGTTATTGCCTAAGAAATTTTGAATAACCCATACAAACGAATCCCATGCATTCTTCTCAATTTCTGACATTGAACTGCCAAATTCAGTATCGTTCACCAATTTGCGAATTTGTGGGCCATCAAATATGCCTGCTTTCAGCTTTTCCATACTTAGATTGGGAAACTTCCTTGAAATATACTGGAAACATTCACTATCTTTGTTAAGTGCTTTAACATATTGTTTCATCAGACCAAGTTTAATGTGAAGAGGGGGGTAATATGATGCGATCTCGGGGCACTAGAGCCACATTTATAATATTTGGCGTACCTGGAACTAGTGTTTCCCTAGAAGGCCATTGTTTTCTCTTCCAATGTTCTGTTTTAGCTCTGCTGTCCCATAAACATATAAAACAAGGATATTTGTAAAGCCGCTTTGTTGGGCTAAGAGGAAATTTACCATCTTAAGATCAACACAAATTACCCACTTATGTTCATCATACTTTATCTTCTTCATGACCAATGCAATTACAGAGTATTCTTCTTTTACTTTGGTTGAATGTGCGATCGGCAAGGAGTGAAATTTATTTCCATTATGCAAAAGGACACACTTCAAGCTGCGTTTTGATGAGTCCATAAATAAACGCCATTCGTTTGAATCATATTTCTGTAAGCCCATGGCAGTCATCAAACCAGAAACATCTGTGCATTACACAAAGTCATCCTCTTCAGCAAAATAATGAAGTAAGTCTTTTTCTCGAGTACGGTAATACGAAACTTTAGTTTCTTTAGTTATGAGACCTGTTTCTTTCATCCGGGACGCAAGTAATTCAGAAGATCTTTTCGACAATCCAAGGTCTCTAATTACATCATTAAGCTGATCTTGATTCCATGGTCTCGGCGAGAAATGTTTGTGTGGGATGAACTCGTCATTTTCAGCTGTAGATGGTAGTGCTGGATCTGACATATCTGATTGGTAAGACATACTTGAGGTTGAGTGTCCTGGTGAAGATGAAAGCACATGACTACAGCTTGCACCCCGATCATATTCTATTTCTTGTGAATGTACAACTGCAAGTGTAAACCCATCAGCAGACCTCGTGGGGTAAGACCATCGCATATGTTTTCCAAAACCGCTTTTTGTACTTAAACAAAATAACACTCGGATGCGTGGTTCGCTGTTTCTCTCCATAGCATAGGCTTCAAAATTTCCAAGTGTCGTCTGTAAAATGAAAAAAAAAATTGAAATCAGGAATATGAAGAATTCAAATTTTAATTAAGAAATATTGTAATTATAAAATATTCCAAATCTATTAATTTATACTTACTTTACGTTAGAAGACTTCATAGATAAATTCAATCGACATGGAATGCATATAGTACTCGGTGTCCAATGCTGGTTCAAATTGTGCGGATAGATATTATAGCAATCTTGATATGACTTTTGCAATGAAGTTAAGAAGCACTTCCGTTTTTTCCCGGTGATATATTGGCCGCACACATAACAAAATAAATCTGGATCGTTTTTACATAAAAATGTTCTGGCTCATTTTTATTAATATTTGAAAATTGTTTTTAACTTCTAAGCTGTATGACTCTAATTTTTGTGTAGGTATTAAATGATGTTTGCGTTATCGCAAACACTTCTTGAATGAAATAAAAAGGGTCAAGGAGATCTTATAAATACTGATACTATAATTTGGGATAACCCTTTGTGTGGATACAGTTTGTGTGTGCTGCAAATTTTTTATTATTCCCAAGAATCCTAAAAAACATTAAGGACTTTTATGAAAAAAAAAAAATTATCCGTTACAGGTAGCTAACGGAAAATAAGAGCACTTCAGCGTACACGCACATTTATGAGCGTTTTATTACTATCCTACCGCAATCGTAAAAATTAAACAATCTTTTGTTTATTACTTATTTTTTTTTAATTATTAGAATCATAAAAATGTCATAGAGGTTTTTTCCCAAAGGGGTTTTGCCAAAATTCGTGTCGTAAAATGCACCTGAGTTTTTATGTTCTGCATTTTCATTATATAGTAGGTACAATTTTCTACAGTGCTTGTAAATATGCGATACCTTCAATTAATTGTAAATAAAAATGTAAAGCATGCATCGATTTTTATGATCCATATCTAGTTTAATTCGCATGATATGTAGCTTTACTACAAAAAAATAAAAAGTAATATTTTTTGCAGTTTTCGATTTTTTCCAGATTTTTGTTTTTCAAATTTTTTTTTTTTTTTTAGCATTTTTTTTTTTTTGTTTGCTAACAATTTGTTTCATAACTTTGAAACTATTGATCGCATTAAAAAAATTTGTACACGTTCTTTAAAGATATTGTAAACCTTAATTTTTGTAAATTTAATTTGACAAAATCGGACTAGTTGTTTTTGAGTTATGACAACATAAGTGGAGAAATGGCTCAAATATTGTCAATTTTAAAAAAAAATTTTTTTAAAAAAAATTATCCATAGAATTGAAAAATTTTACCATTTTTGTACTTAGGCAGCCATGATGCATCAAATCTATATAGTGGTTAGTCAAGCCTTTTTTTGCTGTTGACCTGTGTTATCTGTAACAATTACAATTTTTTCTTTATATTTTACAAACTTTTATATTTGAGTGTAAAATTAACACTAGTCAACAAGTTTTGGCACGCACTTCTACTAAACATATTTTAAATAATCCAGAAGAAACAAGAAGAAACTGGTAACATCATAAAAAAGTTAGTAAGGTCGGGTCTAATTTATTTGAACTAATTTGTTCTCTTGCTTTCGATAAAATCAGCTATTTACACAAGTTATTAGTTATCTTATTTATTTACCACAAGGACAAATTTAATACGTATTTGAACTAATTTTTCAAGCTAAATTTTAGAGATTCATGAGTCTTTACTTCATAAATTTTGCAGTCAATTTGAACCACAATTGTTTTCAAAAAATAACTTCCCTATGGGGAATGAGGAGTCAATTGACGTAAAAGTGACTGCTTAAAGAAGGACTTACTACAGGACTGGTATAATTTAATACTGAAGTGGGTTAAGCAGTGTCAACTGTCCTAAAATTACCAATCCTGGTAAGGGAGGACGTACCACTTAACCAGAATGCTTATTAACAAGAAAAAGCCAGTTGGCCAGAATTTTACCCATTGGAAGCTGTTTAGTTTTCGTTTATTTTTTCTGCCCATCTTTGGTTAGTCCTGTGGCATGCCACTATATGGTTTAAAGCAGGACAAATGACCCCCTCCTATGACAAGCTCATGTTAAAATTGCCAGTTGTTTACTTAGGGTATGGTTTAGCAGAGGACCGGTCTCTGGCACGAAGGGACCGATCCTGTGGCACACGCATTACCGGTCCCATTCCGCATAGGGTTGTTTGTGTCTCTGTGTTGTATCTCTGCAGTCTTTCTTGTAAATGGCAATATTTCTCATAATTTTTCTTTATAATCATAATCGATATCTCGAAAACTAAGAGAGATAGAGAAGAAACTAGCAAACAAAATGTTTCTTTAGTATACGCAGAAAATAGACTCGGTAGTAGCAACCACATTTGTTGCCAGTCGAATAATTCGGTTGTTGGAACCGAATTTTTCGGTTTCGACAACAATCTTTCGATTAAAACGACTGACATTCTGGCACGACAATAGAATTTCGATTACTTCAACAGAAATTCTGTGATACGTACAAAAAATTCGATAGCACAACCGAAGTATTCGATTGACTACAAATACGGTTGCTACTGAAGAGTCAGTTTTGTGGGTGTACGCACAGAAAACAGATTCGTTGTGCCAACCGAATTTTCTCGCTAACCGGTAGTTACACGTACTATCACATATTCGGTTGCATCTTCTGAATTTAAATAATTTAAATGGTTAACATATTCAGTACTTCTAACCGAATTTTTAAAAAAATTCTACCGAATTAAAAAAAAAACAGTTTTTTTATTTTTATTAAAAAAGTCATAAAAACAACAGAGATAGAAATCCTTATCCGGAAATAGAGATGCTAAAAGAACATCGACATGGCTAAATTATTAAAACTTTTAAAAAAGCTGCAAAAATTATGTCCAATTCGTTCTATTTAATAATTTAGAAATCTTTGGTATAACATTGCATATTGATTAGTTTCACCCCAGGTGACATCATTTCAATTTCCTTAAAAATATATTTTTGAAAAAACTTAAAACGTTTATATTAATGTAATTAATGAAGTATAAATAAATATACTTTTCCTAATACATACAAAAATTAGTCTCATTGCTGCATTTAAAATCCCTTATTTGCTTTTAAGCATACTAATCAAAAATGCAGATAAAACTGAAAAAATTTTAATTATTACTTTATTATTGCATAAATTTAAAAACTATTTTTTCATTTTTTTATTTGACGCTTTAGCTTTGTTTTATAAACCGATAACTCGGCTGCAATTTCCAAAATTGTTTAAATTTTTAAAGGTTTTGTTAAAGAAGATACATTTTTTTTTTTTTTAAACATTGCTTAATATGATGACCAACATTCAGCGTACAATTATTAGTGAATAGCTAATTTAAAGTTTTGGTTGCAATTTCGTTACCACAATAAACCTTTAGTTTCAAATGCCAGTAAAAGACGTTAAGCGTAAAAATTTGAATTTTTTAGTAACTACACCATCGACATAATTGAAAATATTTTAATAAGATACAAATTGGTTCAGAACTCCAATAATTGTGAAAAATATAATCAATATTTGATAGAAATTTATAATTAACTGTCATTCTACAAAAATGCTCTACAAAATACTCCAAAAATGGGAAACAACCCAGCCAGAAAAATACGAACGGCAAAGCATTGGCCCAGTGCTTTCAACGATGGTATGAGCGTTGGCAGAGCGTTGGATTTCTGAAGATTTAAGTGCTTTGCCAACCCCCAATATGATAACACCGGGCAGGGCTTGACCGTTCCTTTTTTAAAACGTTGGCAAAGCACTGGCAATAAGCGATTTGCCAGTACCAAAACCATAATTCTAACCTTCATCTCACCCTCAAAAAAACTTACGTTGTTTACCCTCATGTGTGGCTTTCCACACATACGGTATGTCTACATATTTTGCATTTGCAATATAATTTTTTTTGTAGTCAAAATCATGGTTTACCATCAATAACATATTTATATTAATATTTTGTTATGTATTAAATCAAATAAGTTCTTCTTCAATACATTTTAAACAAACATTTCGGTTTATGAGTATGTTTACATACACCCTTTTAGCAGAAACAACACATTGTTTGGTATACATAGTTCTTAGTTTTTGACTTCCTGCTATAACAAATGTGACATCTAGCTTTTCCTTCGATGTTCGGAGAAACACTTTTGGATCTTTTTGAAGGAACGTCGTGATGAGTTCTCCCGAGATTCTGAACTTTCACGGAACAGCGAAGATGTGGACTGGGCTTTTAAGCTACTCCGGTCGCCCATTGATTCATTTATTGAATTGTTGCTAATTGCAAAAAGCAAAGATGCCGCTAATTCGGTTCGTGGTACGCCTTTTCTAATTGTCATGTATGATTTTGCAAGGGATATTCCAAGCTCACGCAAGAAAAACACGACGCATTGTTGATTTGTTGGTTTGCTAATTTGGTTTCACATCTTTGAATATAATCGACGCGTTTAATGCTGAGATGTCGACCATATTTGCGAAAATTGCCAACGGCAATTCGTCTTTCTTTTAGAACTGTAACAAGACAACATTTTGTCAACAGTATCCACGCCACCTATAAGATACAAAATTTAAAGCTCGAGATCAATGAAAACAAATAAGTCTTTAAACGAACCTTTTGTTTTATTATAATATTGAATTATTTTTGGCAACTTTTTTCCGTCGGATTCTACATCATTCGAAGCATGCATTGTACTTTGCAGTACTACGCAATTTTCTTTTCTGCCGATGTATGATACAAGCGTTGTATTTCGGTGAATGCAAATGTTGATTGGAACAGGGAGCTTTTTTTGCATTCTAAAAGTTTTAGTGGAATGCTTCTTTTATTTTTGCGCATTGTTAGCTCTTGGGATAACAACTTTTGACCAAGTTCGTACGATGAGGAAAAAGTTGTCCATTGTTATATTGTGACCCTTCAGTCCACGAACCAAATCCAAAACTACACGCTCACCTTGTTTTTTTCAGCTAAACCACCAACTTGGTTTTCCACGAAAACCAAGCAATTGCTCGTCAATAGTAACACACTCAGACGGGTTGAAAAAATCTGCCAATAGCTCAGACCATTTGTAGAATATTTCACGAATTGGAGCAAATTTGTCTGTAGAGTGCATAGACGGGGAAGAACATGTTTACATTTTATAATACAGTTTGTAAGAATATCAAAAGAAATGCACATTTGACTACAAAACTTATGTGCTTAGGTTAAAATTCATTGATATTGTACTGCGTAATATAATAAGCACTTCAATTATTGTTCTTTTGGCTCTAATGAGCGACTGTTTATTATATATTTAAAAACTCTTAATCTACCTTAAAATATTCTGTGGGTAATCACAAATTGAGTGATTCCCACGTTCATAAATATAAAGGTGTCGTATTAACGAGTCAACAAAATACGGTTCTTAGCCAATCACAATCAAGTGTCAAATGACAGTGATGGCATGACAATGGCATGACAATGTTGGCTTGTTAATTACACTACAATATTACATATGTGTGGAAAACCACACACCGGGGTAAGCAACGTCACTTTTAAAATAAAAAAAAAATTGAATCAATTAATGTGTTTTCTGTGCTAAATTGATGCGGCAGGAAATGTCAAGGAATTTCATGATCATCGCTCAATTTTTTTTTTTTTAATGTATAAAAAGTTTTAATTTTGTGTGGTTTTCCACACAAGGGTGAGATAAAGGTTAAACGTTGGCAAAGCATTGGTAGAACAACCAATAAAGTGCTTTTTTATGATAAAATAAGTGCTTTGCCAACCCAAAAATGATAATACCGGGCAGGGCTTGGGCGTTTCTTTTTTAAAACGTTGGCGAAGCACTGGCAATGAGTGCTTCGCCAGAACCAAAATCATAATTTTAAAACGTTGGCAAAGCTTTGGTAAAGCAACTAATAAAGTTAATAACAAATTATTAAAAAACTGTGTACTTATTATAATTTTTTTATAAAATTTTATTTTATTTTTTAAAATAATAAAATTATGTAAAAAAATAAACATACAAATTCAATTTCTGCAATATAAATTGAAATAAAATTCAATTAAAAAAACATTTGTATTCTGACTTAATTTGTAATTTTTCATAGAGAAAATTGCAATTTATAAAAGGTTTTCTTTTAAAATTAGGTAAATTCAAATTTTTTAAATTAAAAATTTTGAAATTTTCGAAAAAAAAAATTGATTTTTTTTATATTTGAAATAAGAAAATTTATAACTCAAATTGATTATAAATTTGAAAGTTAAATTTTTAATTAAATTAAGAATATTAGATATGAAAACGAGACTTATTTATGAACTGTATAGTCCTACTTTGTAATTCACTTAAGTAAAGAGTTGTATTATTTCTTATTGATTGATTTTGGTAATTTGAACAGAACTCATAATATGCTTGCTTCAGTTAAGTTAATTACAAAAAACTGGATATTTTTTTTTAGTACGATATTTTTACTATAATTTTACTAAAGAAAAAAATTTGAAAATAAATGTCTTAAGTAAAATTGGTGCCCTATGTTTATAACGTTATAAACATATATGTTTTAGTAAATCGAGCACTGGCAAAGCACTTTTGGTCAGCGTTGGGAAAGCGTTGTGAACAAGGGCTGTGCTACTGTTTTATTATAATAAATATATATAAAATAATTTCTGGCTGAGAACGATCAAATCCAAAAGAGCCTGAATATAGAAAAAAAAGAAAAAAAAAATACATGTACTTATTATGAATTTGGTCGTGTTACCAGTATACACACTAGGGTGGGGCGATTTGAACATCTTAATGGGCGCTTCGCGTTTCTGATTCTTGGGATTGTACTGAGCAAAAAAGTCCACTAGACCATACGTCTACGGTGAAAATCGAGCTTCCAGATTTTGACTTTTTAGCCGTATTTTGTGAAAGTAACAATGTGTGGGATGGAAATATCTCAGGAAGTAGGAGGAGCTTTTGCAAGATTATGGTATCAATCTCTTCTTTGGAAGATTCTCTAGCAGATTAATGCATCAATAATATTTGTGGGTGGGGTTTAAGGGGTTAATTTTTTAATTTCAAAATAGGGCTTTTTTTGCCGTAAAGTCAAATCTGGAAGCTCGATTTTCACCGTAGACGTATGGTCTAGTGGACTTTTTTGCTCAGTACAATCCCAAGAATCAGAAACCCGAAGCGCCCATTAAGATTTTTTTCCTTCAATACTTATCGCCCCACCCTAATACACACCCATATAAAGAACCCTAAAACTAGTATATTTTTACAACAATAACATTAAGACGAAATTAAAAAAAAACAGTATCGGAGGCTGCTTCTCTAAAATCTTTTTCCAGCGATACCAGATTTACGTATGATTGCTTAAGAAAAAGTACCAAAAGATAAGGATAATATTTGACCCCACTTGTTAATCCTTAAACATTCGAGATTGCACATAAAAAACGCATATCCCAAGTTTTGATTCTCTACAACATACCCGAGTTTCTTTAAAAACGGTGTGCAAGCTCTGGGCGGATTCCCTTATTAGACTCAAGTCTCTTGGAAACTGATGACAGCTACAATAGAGTTTTTAAAATTTAAGCCTAGTTTGTGATGTAGATTTCGAAGTTAATGGAATTGTTTTTTATTTTTACTGATAATTGGATAATTTTGCAGACATTTCCAAGAAAATTGTTGATTATTTTATGAAATATAAAATTTTATTTTTCCCTTCCAAGGAATTTTTTTGCATTTTGTAAAAGTCTTTCTGTACAAATAAAAAAGTTTAAATATTAAAAAGCATAATATATGTTTAATGTTCATTTTTAATTTATTTCTGTTAATAAGTTTTTAAATTATAACATTATCATACAAAAAAATATTTATTTATTGCTTATGAATATTTCAAAATGTTTTCTTTTAATAATCTCCCTACTCTTATGCGTTAAAGTTGAAATAAAATATGATGGGGGGAAAATATAAAACAAGTGTTTTATCCAAACACTATCGTAACTACACTAAGAAAAAATGGAAAATTGTAATGGATATGGAAAATTTTACTGTCGTTACGGGCAATTTAACTATTTTAAGCCATTCGTTTTTTTTAGCAAACACATGTCTGTAGTAACTGTACTAAATTTTCTAAAATTTCATTATTTCGCTATTTAAAATTAGTTTACTAAAATAAAATCAAATTTTTATTGGATTTAATAGAAACTCACTAAAAAAAAAGTTAAATAAAACTACTTTAATTGGAACTGTGCAATAACAAGTTTAGTCTTCTTAAAATATTTTTTTTTTTTTTCTTTAATTTGTAGTATTATTAGTACACAAAATTAGTACAAAATTCAGGAATTCGTAAAATGAAAAGAGCAGAAAATGTTACTAAAATAAAAAAGTTTTGCAAAAATATTACTAAAAGTTTGATTGGAAATTGTTTGTACTAAATTTTTTTCCTGGGTGTATCGAAATTATATTGTAGTTCTTTGTGTTGTTGTATGCTCTTTCTCAACTTTTGTTTCTTAATATTGCCTTGTGCAATTAACATAATCTTTCATCTTGTGCTGTGTGGCGCGTTGCATCAAGGCTTAATATGCATTAATGCTAAAAAGAAGTGTTAATGCTTTATTACCAAGCTCCCTCTTAATTTAAAAAGGATCTTATGCTGCGTTGTGTGTGTGTTTATTTTTTACTAATGAAGAAGATACAATATTGTAGACTCAAATTAAAAAGTTTGTAAAATGCATAGAAAAAACTATAATCCCCCCCACAAACCGATTTAAAAATCAAAGTTAAATGAAAAAGCTTTGCGCATTCCAATTTTTTCTGGTTGCCCTAGACCGGAACGGATTTTCGGCTTCACTCAGTTTCTTATACAGTTTCTTGTATAATTTTAAATATCGTCATTGTATTAGAAAGGTTTTGTTAAAAAAATTATTAGAGTTTAAATATATTTCCAAATCTAAAATAACTTTGAACCGAAAATGGTAAACTTTTATATAGAGGTTGTAAATCGCTTTTCGAAATTATATAGAAAAATATAAAAAATGCCTTAAGATTTCTTTTTTCAAAATTTTAGTAAACAATTTTCGTTTTTATAAAAATCAAAGTTCCACAAGCTTTAGTATCGGCTTTTTAACATTTTTATCATCAATGTGTCGAAATTACCCCACAATATGTGTGATAACAAATTTTAATAAATACCCAGCAAAAAATAGTGCTTCCAAAAAGCGCTAGTGGAAGGCCTTCTTTGAACCCGAAGCGCTTGCTGAAGACTTTCCAGAAGGCATGATTTTTGTTCGTGATGTTCCACTTGGTAGGTCTCTTTTAAGCTGGTAAGAAGCGCTTAGATCACATGATAGAAGCTCTTCCGGAAGAGAAAAGAAGTTACTGCTTACCAAATCAAAATTATTTTTTTGCTGAGTAGATTAAAAAAAATGTTGATGTATAAAAGTTAAAATATTTCGATTAGAAAATGCCTCATAATCGGCGAAATAAAATAAATGCCAGAAAATTTAACATAAAATTTAAAATTAGGCAATAAAATTTTAATTTAAAAAACCGGAAAGAATCAAAAGCATTATATATTCCTGAAAAAAAAATACTTAAAAAACAACGAAGCTAAACACTTTATTTTTTTTAAAGCCAGAAAATCTTAATAGAAATTTACACTAGCGATAGAAAATTAAAAATCCAAAACGACAAAGTCTTCTTCTCTAGTGATGACATTTCTAGAAAAAATTCCAGAAATTTAAGAGATTGCACTAAAAAAGGGCTTTAACAAAATTTTATTAAGGTGGCAGTGTCATGTGCAACCTTAATAACAAAATAGCCTTTTAAAACAAAATATGTCTGATTTTGGAACGCAAGAAGAAAATGAATTACAACGGCGGCATCCCAACCTCGCAAATTTTTTTGGATATGTTGTTCAAGGATAAAAAAGGGAGACGTACTTTTTTTAGCTGCTCAATCTCACGTTTAATGGTTAAAAAGTGGTGTTAAAAATTAAGTTGTTTTGGGTTTTGAAAATTGTCTGTAACTCAAGAAAATTTGATTTATTTGTATGCAGATTTATAGTATTTAAAAACGTAAAAATGTTGATACCCATATTGCCTGTATGTAAATGTACCACTTTTGGCGGGATTACTCCGTTTTTCAAAAACTAAGCTTCATAAATGAAGTACGACCATAGAAATAAATGGTGTCATTAATTTCGGGTTATATCGTTAACTTCTTTACGTTTGATTTTAAATTTAGAAGATTGTCCTAAGATTTCTCGAGATAAAGCCACCCCGCTTTTTTGCATTTTTTTTTTTTGTTATACAAAATAATTGGTCAGGTTAACAAAGAGTGACTGAATGATGTTGCAGTGTTCGTCTGACTCCCTGTGAGCTCTGGATTCCCAAATTTGTGTGGCATACTGCTTGCCACGCTAACAGTATGAGCCATGGCACCCATGGGTCTTCTGTAAAAATTTCCAGGTCAAAATAAAGTTTATATATATCCTCCACTTCACTATTGAAAAATGAAACCTTGTATTCCTTAAGGGTATGCTTGCCGCAGAAATAGCAAAAGCAGTCAAGTTTTTCCAAACAGTCCGGCCTCTTAATTCTTTAAAATTCACCACTTGCGGGACAATTAAATAACGAATAAAATTAAATTCCCTTATAGCCCGTTTGAGTGGCAAAAAGATAATGACAAAAAGAATGAAGAAGAACAAAAGCTACAAAACTGAAGTCATAGCGACATAGATAGAAAAGTATTCGGTATTTGAGTGTCTAAACTTCTAGTCAGAGATAGGATGACCTACATATGTGAACAATAACTAAATTAACCCTTAATGGGCAATCTTGAATTTGATCGGTTTCTGGTGTTTGTGTTAAGTTTTGGGCTTTGTGTGTTCTGACATATGTAGTAAAATTGTATGGCAAACATTTTTGTAGAACATTTCATTCCCGCCCTCTCTCTTTTTAGGTCCGGTTTTTACTATTTGTTAGAATAGAGCCAAAAATTACCATTATATTTGGGAGTTAAAGGGTTAATATGTTCCACAAAAATATTTGCCTTAATATTTTCTACAAAGTCGCTAAACACACCCTACACCTCAGATGTAAAGACCACATTGTTTCATATACCGATATGCGAACTGGCCAAAGGAGGGAAACTTTACCGACCCTAAAATAAAATTCCGATGTGGTCTTTCAAAACGCCGACACACTAATATTTTTTTGATTTCCTTTAACAGAATTCATTGTCAGATCACCGTATTTTTTTTCGTGTTGTAATGTATTATTTATTTTTATATTTGTTCTATTTCAGATTATAAAAATTTTCAATTTGTTAAATAAAACAACTTTTCGTAGCTAAAAAGAAAATTAATAAAAATGTTTTGCTAATATATGGGCTATTTCAAATTTTTTTCAGCATTTGCTGAAACCGACATACTATGGCTCTTATTTCGTTAAGTTTAATGAATTAAAAAAACGTTGTACAGGGTTTGGATGACTATACTTCAAGGATATGACGTGCAAAGTTTTACATTGAAAAGTCTTCACCTTAAGAATTGGTGGTCATCTAAAATTCGAAAAATTAAAAAAACGACTTGAAACTTGCAAGAGTTTTTTCATTCATTCCGTTTTCTCTGTAATAGTTTTTAGCTTTCAGATACAAACCAATACAAAATATAGTCACTAGACTTGGAGTATATATCCACAAAAAAATTTTTTTGATATCGCTGCTGGGTGAAAAGTTGCATGGTGGTTTACAAGTGAAACCAAAATTTTCCGAATTTTGAACTTTTTGAAGATTTTAAATAGAGTTTTTGCGCCGTTTAATAAAAATGAGTTTTAAGCGCAGAATTATAAAAACGGCGTAATTTTATAAAGATAGAGGTATATCAAGTTGGTGTCAGCGCACCAATAACGTATCACGGACATCACAAACTTAAAAGAAATTAGCGTAAATTTTTTGAAAATGTATCTTTTTTGCGTCTGACAATCTGAATTGTCTTTTTAGTTGGCTAGTGTATTGAGTGATGTGAGTAACTTCGTAAAGTACACCTCCGAGGCGAAAACGCACTTTAAAATTTTTAAACGCAAAAATTTTATGAACTTTTGAACATTTTTGTAAAAAACTCTTTTTTTTAAGCTTTTTTTATATCAAAACATGGCATGGGAATATGTTTAGGTATCTAAATAGATTCTTCGAGACGGACTAAACTGATAAAGTGCAAAAAAAATAATTTTTTTCAATCCTGGCGCGTGCAGCGGCAGTTTTTTCCAAACACATTTAGCTTTGTGACAACTAAAGCGCTGTATCAATTCCGCTCAAACGCACATCGAATGGAAGACTTTACTGAGCTTGATACTAAAATCGAAAACGCACCAAAACATTTTAAGGATTTAAAATTTTATGGAGGAAACAAAATGTTTCTAACCTTAAAAAGCATCCTTGTATGAAATATTTGATTTTGAAAATTTAAAAGAATTATTTTTGAATTCGGGTTAATAAGTAACCCAGAATCCAAACAAGCACTTTATAATCGGTCCAATATTAATATTTGCAAAAAAAACGCGTTTTTTTTTGAATCCCTAGAAAGTGAGACTATATTTTTAAACAATATTCACGAGGGCCACCTTAACAAATTTCAACAAAACAATTAAAACATACTACCGCGAAAACCGCCAAATTAACGTCGATCTAAGAATAAATATTTGAGTTTTAATTCAGTTTATTTTATTTATGTGCGTGAACAGTCGTGAATAAAAATTAGTAAAATGGTTTCAGATTATACATTAAAAACGTGAAATTCGTAAAAACTGAGAAGCGAAACAAATTAACCGATAAAAGACGCGAGTATCGCCAATCTGAAAAAATGAAAAGCAAAAAAAAAACAAACAAATAGCAAATTGGTGTAAGAAAGTCAGGTAGGTATTCGGTTTTTAAATAACAATAATAATAATAATAAAACAATGCCATCAAAACAAAAAATTGCGAATTAAAAAAAATTGAAAACGGCTTAGAATCTATCACTGAAACCCAAGATTTAACTAACGAAACGTTAGTTACAGCTTCCAATTTGCAGAACAATTTTACAAATTTTCAAAGGTAGCAAATCAAAATAGCAAAAAATCATGAGTGGTAAAGTTTAAATGGTTATATCTCTTAAATCATTAGCGATAGGCAAATAGATTTTTCCCAAAATATTACAAATTATGTCTTATACTAGCCATAATTTTTTAAAAAGTTTAACAATTTTAAATAAATTTTTATATGCATACACGATCAAAAAAAAATTTTTTTTATTTTTTTTTCAGTGTATTTTAAAAAGTATTGAAGCCTTTACAAATATTTTAGTGCGCTAAGAAAGCCCTTAAGGGGTATTATCCACACGCGTTATCCTTTTTCAAATTTAACAAAAACTGTAATTTTAATATTTTTTTTTTAATTTGTAACTTAAAACTGCCGTAAAATTTACGCCGTTTAATAAAAATGATTAACCCATACGGATTTCACATGCTCAAATATCGGCTTATATACACACAAATCGGCATTGATGTCAGCCAAAAAAAAAAAAAACTTAAAAAAAAATGTCTCGGTGCTGTAAATTTTTGAAGTTGCCCATATATATTGTTTTTAAAAATTATATCACAACAAACACACTTACTACCTTTAGTGATATACAAAGTATATTGATATGTAAAAATTGGTGCTCTTTAAAAAGTTTTGGTTTTATGATTATTTTTACCAAATCAGCAGATTATACACTAAAGCATACTAAATTCTTATAAAGATAATTTTGACGGTTGTATGTAATGTCGCGGCTTGAATTTAGCCAATACTCGTTCTCTTATTTTGAAGAACTAAGGATTAGGGTGATGCTTATGAAACAATTACATTGGCTATCAATAAAATTATTAAACTTTTTCAAAACCAGCAAATAAAATCCAATATGATAATATCATATTAGATTTTGGACTTGCGGTACAACAATATACTAACTAAATTTTTGAGAGTGTTTGGTAAATAATTTTAGCAATCGGGTTAAAAAATTTATGATTTAGTTATCTGCAATTAGCAATGAAAATTGGTAAACAGAGAATTGTAGAAATTTTTGTAAAAAAAAAATTGTATAAACTGGAAATTGGTATATAAAATGTGTATACAATTCTTCTACTAACTTTTTTATTTGAGTGTACACATAGTTACCATATTTTTGCTTATAGTTTATCTTTCATTCTTATAGTCAATATAACAACATAAGCCTTCTTAATTAACACATTATGCTAAAACAGAAAATTAACATGTTTAACAGTATTTTGTATTAAGTTGTTCTGTTTAAAAATTCGTAATTTTATCTCATTATAAAACATGAAAAAAGTTCAATTTAAAAGGTTTTATTTTTCCATTGAAAAATTGAAAATTTTAAAGAACATGTTGTTGGTTGTTCTAAGTTTTAACATTAATTGAAATTAATATTCTGTGAATAAAATTTATTTTAGAAATAATGGAAACTTTATTAATGAGCAGGGCTGCGACTTTCAAGAAAATTGTAGTAGACCATAATCGATTTTGACAAAATTATTTTCCCAATCAAAGAATTTCCAACAAAATGGCAGCGATTAGTTGTTGTAAAAAATATTTTATCTGATCAGATGTAAAATAATATGATTGCATATAATAAGATATGATTAAATATAATTAGATATGGTGCCAGATCTGGTCATATATACAAAGATATGGCACTTGTGATGCACTTTATGGCCACATCTGAGCAGATCTAGTACCAGATCTGAACGGATCTGAAAATTGCATCATTTTCTTTTTCAGATATGAGCAGATCTGGTTATATATGATCAAATCTGATGGCAGATCTGTTCATGTCTAAAAATATTTCATGATCTCTTTGTCCAGATCTGGTACCAGAACTAAGCCCTTTGTGTCGTTTGCAAAAGCACCAAAATAAAAATGATAATCTTGTTTTATTGATCTAAAAAAAGTGCTAACATTTTGTGGTTGTGTTTGGGTTTCCGTGTTTTTGGTGTTTTTATTTCATATACATATGTATGTACAGAAATTTCAAATTTTATTTTTATTGTGTTTGTTATTTTGTTTATTTTTAAAATGTAAGGACCTATCAGTAGATAAAGTCTGCATTAAATTAGTGGATGAAGAAATTTTTTAATTAATACATAAACATTGCAAGGCTTTTTTTTAACCAAAAACAATTGATCTTGAACTTGAATAATCTTGCTCACAACATAATTTATGATAAAAGTATAACATTTTTATTTTAAATTACAGATTTCCAGGCTCGCTGGAACAAAACAAACCAAGTTTCAAGGAAATACCGAAACAGAATCAAAATCCCTAAGATTTCCGCATTACAAATTGTTACTCGCTAAAATCCCCTTAGACAACAAAAAATCACCTTAATCTAGGGTGCAACACTGCTTTAGTGAATGGCAAGAGTAACACTAGGCGTATGATTATTATTTGCATGTTTTAATAACACTCATACGCAATGATGTTCCCATATGGACGAAGTAAGTTAATCATTGCAGTGTTATTGAGAGAGTCCACAACAGGGATGATACATGGGTTTTTAAAAATAGTATCAACCAGCATTAATTAAAAAATAAAAGCACACTATATACAAATTTATTGGTATATGAAAATAAAGCTTAGCTTAGATGTTGCTTACAGAAATTAAAAAAAAAAATCCAATGTCAAACATTTTTACGCTTATTTTTTTCGTTTCAGACGTTTTTTTTTTGGTTTCGCACAATTTTCTTGTGAATTCAATCGTTGCAATTTATAGCAAATCTTTCATCTTGAAATTTTATTTTCTAAAGATTTTTTTCTCAAAAAATTTCAAAGTCGGAATTGAAATTACTTAAAACCTATTAATACGTTGCGCTTGAATTCATTAGTTGGTTTAATCGATTAATATAACTCAAATAGAGTCGTTTGCAATTAACCGCACTGAGCAAATTTATTTGATTGAGTTTAGAGTGATTGGTTTGAAAAGAATGCATTGTTCATATACTAAATATTGAAATAAATACTCGTATATACGCAGAAATAATTATCTGCATTATATTAACGAGTTTTTGCATAAAAAGGTTGAAGTTGCATTGAAAATCGTACATTGAACTTTCCATTGAATTAAACATTGGCACATATAAACAGACCTTAAGAGACGTTAAAAGTTCTCATAAAATTTTATGAAAATTTTTATTTATTTTTTATTAGATATTCTATTTGTTCAATAACAAAATTACATTAAGAAACTAGTTTCAAGAAAAGAAATTTTTCGCTCACTTTGCGAATAAAAATTCTATTAATTCTCTCTGTTTAGAAGGTTTGGTATAAATGTTTTTTTAAAAGCACCAAGAAATATAATATATAAATTGTTGAATAGTACTAAAGAGTCATAGGAGTACTATGGTAATTGTGAGATTGAAATAGTACCACAAAAACATACCATTGTACTAAGTTTATCATTCCTGATCCACAATTGCTTTAAATAACCAATCAGAAAAATACAAAATAATAAATGATAATTTTTTATAAGAAATAAAAAAAAAAATCATCATTCTATTACTATTACTACATGTAATAAAACGACTAACCCTACTTACAAAAGCTGTAGTTATCATGTGTGCCCTCCTCTACATTTACTTATGAACACATAATTTGTTTGCTAGTTTTTGTATTTTTTTATATTATTCCGGCGACCAAAAAGAACTGTTAGTAAAAAAAAATATCACAAAAAAATGTGAAACAAATTTCACTTTTAAATAGTAAACTTATATAAACAAAGATTTTACATACCAAAATATTGCAATCTTGCAAATATTTAATATTTATAAGGTTTTTTGATTCACTCATAAAATTCCAGTTATAATTTTGATTTTTATTTTAAAATAATTTATAAGAGTTCTTTATTGATGTTTCAAGCAATAACTTTTTAAAATTGTAAATCAAATACAAATTAAAACAAACCTGAGTTGTGGTACATACGTTGATGAAATATGTGGATTATTTTGGATTTATTCAATATCAGGATACTTTAACTGATGCGTCTGGTTTTTCCCGAGATTTTAATTTAAGTTCGTTTATCACTAATATTGTAAAATAATCCCAAAATAATTTTTATTATTATTGAAAACCTAAAGTCATGTTTTTGAAATGTATTTTTTGTTAATTTGAAAATGTAAATCATACAGAGCCAGGAAAATAAAATTAAAAAATTTGTGAAACTGAAAGTTTCGACAAACAATTTTTTGAATAAAAGTTATAACAAAAATTTCAAATAATTTTATGACAAATACTCTATATTTCTTTATTAGGATATTGTCCTAACAAATAATCTATAGAGTTTTTTGTTTTCAAATATATTATTTGACCCTTTCAGGAATGTGTTGATAGATCTATTTCGGGAATTTTCTAGGTTCCCATCATCAGAACACGTTTTGAAAGAGGTGACAATACCATGCCAAACATCGAACATTCATATAAAATAGTTTACTCACTACATGAGAACTAATATATGAGCTTGAAGTTAAAGATTATAACCACTGATCATAAAATAAATTGAAAACTTGTTTGTTTCATGAAAGCTTAATTCCTTGCATTTCCAAAACTGTTTAAAATTTTGAAATCAGTCAAAAAATGTGTTAGTTAGAGGTACTAAAGTGCTACGACCCACCCTAAAACAGTTTTTTGAAAATAACTCAAAATTTTGAAGGTGTTTCAAAATTTTGAAGGTGTTTCAAAATTTTTGAAAGCCGTTTTTGTATGTCCTCATCTAGGCCTACAACCCCCACTAGGTCGGTTTTCAAGTTCTGACAAAAAGTTTTTTTTTTGTAGCAGTGTGTTATTTACATTAATTGTTTATTCTACCATAGAATACGGCTAGAAAGTTATTTGGCTATTTAAATTCCACACAAACATTAAGTTTTTATCGAGATACACACCCAATTATTTGACATTATCGCTCCACCGAACACGTTCCCCAATAATCATCAATTGGCTTGTGGGATAAAAACAAGACTTGCGTTTTCGACTAAAAAATTCAGCTTGGGGTTCATCCTCATTAATTTTTATTCTCCATTTATGGAAATAGCATACCGAATGGTCAAGTGCGCACTGTAATTCGTTTTCTATAAGTTGACTGAACTCATGCGAAAAAATAGGAAATAATATGTTCAATACTCGCTGCTACTTCCCTAAGTTCGCAATCCTTTTGCTGTTACTCATACAAAACAAAATACTTAATCTTATATCCCCATTTTAAAAGCATCCACTTCAAAAACCCTTAAAAGAGTGTCCGCGGCAAAATTTCAGTTTATGGGGGACACCCCTGGAAAAAAAAAATGCCACGCCCCCTTAAATGACCCCAGGAGTGCGAAAATCATAATGAATAAGGGGGCTCACGCCCCTTATGGGCGTGGCAGTCGAAAAACGACCCGGCCCACCTACGTAGACAATATGGGTATCAAATGAAAGCTAATGTCTTCACGATTCCAAAAATAGCCGTAGTTGCCAGATCGGGCGATTTTTGTAGCCGATATGGCCATTTTGGCAAAATTTGGGGTGGGGGAAATTTTTTTTTTCCTTTTTTTTTTGCTTATATTTTGTTAAAATCAAACAAAAATGAGCATTTTGTGCGAAAAGATTACTATTGTTAGCGTTACCCAGGGATTACCGCGTGGAGGTCATAGTAAATCAATCCAGTTGCTTTCAAAATTTCAATTTCAAAATTTGTTATACTGGCTTTGCTTAGTAAAGTTTTTCTGCGTGACCGGCCTACGGCCGGGCTTATGGGTTTTTAACTCCAGTATGTCTTAATTCTAGACGGCGGGGATCTCGAGTGCTCGGCCTCTGGCCGAGCTAAAAAGAAATAAACAAAAAAAAGTCCTTCCCCCATTTTATAAAAATTAACATATCTTCCTCAAATTCTGGACGATCTGGCAACTACGGGTATTTTTGGAATCGTGAAGACATTTCCTTTCATTTGATACCAATATTGCCTAAGTAGGTGGCATGGGTCGTTTTTCACCCCCGCCCCTATTTAACAAAAATGGCCGTATCGGCTGCAAAATCCGCCCGATCTGGCAACTATGGCTATTTTTGGAATCGTGAAGACATTAGCTTTCATTTGATACCCATATTGTCTACGTAGGTGGGCCGGGTCGTTTTTTCGACTACCACGCCCATAGGGGGCGTGAGCCCCCTTATTCATTATGATTTTCGTACTCCTGGGAACATTCTGAAGGGGATGGCATATTCAGATTTTTTCTCTAGGGGTGTCCCCCATAAACTGAAATTCAGCCGTGTCCGCTACTAGATTCGAATCATCACGTATGTACATAATATCGTGAGTTAACTGCGAAATGCATTCAAGATGTCTTGTCTGTCTCGGACTTCGCTCTGTCTTACTATTTATCGCAAAAATCAACGGTTTATGCCCATGTAAACACAGAACGATTTTCCTTCCAATATGTCCCAAAAATGTTTAATGTTCAAGTACGAGGGCGGCTCAATAAGTCCGTGACTTTTTGAATGAAACACAGTTTTTTTTTGCAAAAAAAAATATTATTTTTCAACATAATCTCCTTTTAGCTCAATACACTTAGTCCAACGTTTCTCCAATTTTTGTATCCCTTCAAAAAAATAGGATTTTTCGAGGTCTATAAAATAGGCAGTTCTTGGCCATATGGGTTCCTTTTTTTTAAATCTCGTTAAATCGGTCCAATCAGTTGGCATAATATTCGTCGTTTATTGTGTTTCTCTTTTGAAGGTAATCGATGTGGATTATCCCGCGAGCATACCAAAAAACTGTTTGCCATCACCTTATTGGCCACGATTACGTTTATGGTCAATTGAGAGCAAACGCGGCACCCATCTTGCAGATAGCTTTCTTAAACCCAACTGATCATTTAAATCGAAACCACACTGCCATATGAAATGCCTATGGCATCAACAATCTCACGCACTTTTACTCTTCGATCGGCCAACACCATATCGTGGATTTTTTCGACATTTTCGGGTGTATTGACCTCAATTGGCCGTCCAGAACGTTCAGCATCATTTGTACTTGTGCGACCACAACGAAAGTCAGTAAACCACTTTTTTACCATTGAAATCGATTGTGCGGAGTCCCCATAGTACACTCAGAAAATTTTTTCCTTAAAGACTACTGAATCTACACATTAAACTAACTGAAAATCAGTTGAAAACAGGACTACTTACTTTTCGTTTAAAACAATTGTATTTTTTAGTTTATTTTCAACTGTTGAAAATTTAATTGACAAAATCGATAAAAAAAAACAATAGATTGTTTTCGTTTATTTCAATATTCAATATAATATAACAACTTTTTGTTTTCAATAGAAATTTTTAACTGAATATTTTAACCGAAAGCCTGTTTTTTTTTTTTGTTTGTTTATTGAATAACAGACAGAAATTTAAGAAATTTATTTCTTTGGTAATTTAACTGCATATTTCATTAAAACAACTTTACCTATTAAATTTTTGAATAACTGTTAAACTTTTATGGAAAAGTTCTTGTGAGTGTATATATTTGAAAGAAAAAAACATCTCTGAACTATTGAAAGAGAGCATTCATTCACTGTTTAAAATGCTTTTAAAGAAGTTATATATTCACTCCATCCGCCCAATAACACGACAATGTTAAAATCATTAATGATTCATCTAAGCTTGCACCACATCCGAATCACCAGATGTGATGTTTTTTCTCCTACTTTTTCAGCTCTTATATTGCTGGCTATAACTTGAAACATGTTAAAAGTTATACCCCTAATATATATACAATGCTAATATCGTTTAGTTTATGTTGTATTATTGCTTCTTCTTTTTTATCACTTTTAATTTTGGCTTTTATACATATGGGGTTTACTTTTAGAGGAACTGTGATAGTTTTTTATTTTGGCCATATTAAATTTATTCAAAATATTTTGAAAATAATAAATTATTTACATTAATTGTCTACTTTACCATATAATACGGCGAGAAAGTTATTTGACTATTTAAATTCCATATAAGAAACATTAAAATTTAATAATCTTTTCCATATATGGCGGAAGCCTTCTCAATCCTCTAACTTTTTATTTGAAGTTGTCAAGCCAACGTGAAATATGGTGCTATGAGACACAAGTTCACCTTTTGACGACCGAGCTTAATCCGCTAAATAGTTGTTAGTGAAAATTCGTAAAGCGTTTGGCCTGTGACTAAAAATCAGGGACCGTAACAATTATTCCTTTTTTCATAAAAGTCAGATGATAAAAGTTATTTTTTGATTTTTATTTTTTCGAGCAAAAATAAAAGTTATTTTTTGATTTTTATTTTTTCGAGCAAAATAAAAGTTATTTTTTGATTTTTATTTTTCGAGCAAAAATAAAAGTTATTTTTTGATTTTTATTTTTTCGAGCAAAAATAAAAGTTATTTTTTGATTTTTATTTTTTCGAGCAAAAATAAAAGTTTTTTTTTGGTTTTTATTTTTTCGAGCAAAAATAAAAGTTATTTTTTGATTTTTATTTTTTCGAGCAAAAATAAAAGTTATTTTTTGGTTTTTATTTTTTCGAGCAAAAATAAAAGTTATTTTTTGATTTTTATTTTTTCGAGCAAAAATAAAAGTTATTTTTTGATTTTTATTTTTTCGAGCAAGTATAAAAGTCATTTTTTGGTTTTAATTTTTTTTTACCAAAAATAAAAGTTATTAGCTTTGTTATTATGATTTTTCAGTGATGATAGATATACAGCAAATATTTTGCAATGTTATTTTTTGTGATAATTATTTTGTGATATATATTATTATACATTTTTTAAGTATCTAACTACAAGACAAACATCTATATTTGTACGAGCAGTGCGCCAATTTTCAAAAAAATCGTCATTTTAAAAATAAGTTTTACTGATTATAAAACTCGAAAATATTACAAAAGGCAAACATAAAATTTATATATTATATGTATATATTTATATATTATATATATATAATATAACTGCGTTATTTGTTATTTATTCGTTATAAAAATAAAATTTATAACTTATGGAATTTCAACTCAAGAACTTGAAATAAATATCAAAAATAACTTTTATTTTTGCTCGAAAACATAAAAATCAAAAAATAACTTTTATTTTTGGCCGAAAAAATAAAAATCAAAAAATAACTTTTACTTTTGCCCGAAAAAATAAAAACCAAAAAATAACTTTTATTTTTGCTCGAAAAAATAAAAATCAAAAAATTACTTTTATTTTTGCCCGAAAAAATAAAAATCAAAAAATTACTTTTATTTTTGCTCGAAAAAATAAAAATCAAAAAATAACTTTTATTTTTGCTCGAAAAAATAAAAATCAAAAAATATTTTTTATTTTTGCTCAAAAAAATAAAAATCAAAAAAAAACTTTTATTTTTGCTAAAAAAAAATAAAAATCAAAATTTTAAAAAAGCAATGCATTTTATTATAGACTAGTTCATAAGGATCAAAATGGTATACTTGAAACAGTTTTCCGACATTTACTTCTAATTGCTTTTTTTGTTTAAAAATTTGAAAATAACTGTTATTTTCGGTCCCTGCTAAAAATATATTTTGTGCTGCTTTTGGCGCTTTATTTTTCCCGCTATTGGAGAATTATTACAACAAAGCTAAAATATTAATGGACTATCGCTTCTGAATGGGAAAGATTTTGTCTAAATTTTATTTCTCTAATTGGTCTTAAATTATGCCTAAATGGTCTTAGATTATTCCTAATCCAAACTTAATACTGAATTTTTACACACAGACAACGATTCAATTAAAATTCTATCAAATCCAATAAGATTCCTGGCAATCTAAAACGAACATAATAAATATTTTGTATTTAAAATATATTTTTTACATTCACTAGTGATAGAATTGCTTAAAATAAATTTAATCGGTGGTCTGAACCAATAATGAAAAAATAATTGTTTTTTTTTAACGATTCCATAATCACAATTACATTCAAAATAGGAAAATATTCATTGTTCCAATTTTACTGCTTGCAACAATTATAAGTCAGCAGTAGTATTTGGGGTACGGGAATTCCCGGAGAGAGTTAAATTTACTAAGTCAAATAATCAACATTTCTTGCCAAATAAAAATACTGAGAAATAAAATATCTCTGCATTATCTCCGTTTTCCCGGGAACTCCCTAAGCAAATTTTTGCGGCAATTTCCGGGAAAATTTTTCAAAATTGCAGAGTCTTCATATTGACAAAAGATTAACATGGAGCACTCACGTTAAAGCTCAAATACGTCTCAACTAAGTCTTGAATCGAAAGTATTAATATATATAAAACATTCTTAAGCCAGTATGGACGTATGGCATACAGTTGTGGGTAACTGTTAGCAACTCAAATACTGATATATAACAATGATACCAAAATAAAACATTAAGGTCAATTGTCAAAGCTCCAAAATTTGTATCAAATAAAGCTATACATAATGATTATTTGTTCCCAAGGTTAAAGATGAAATCAATAGATTCTGCGAAAATTATCTAGAAATACTAATAATCACTGCAACCCATTGGTTATCTCTCTACTAGATGATACTGAAGAAGTTAGAAAACTTAGACGGCATCATATTCTTGATTTACCATTTCGCTAAAAAAGAAATGTTTGCAAAATGTAATCGTTTACGTACAGATTAATACAAATTAATTTTCCAATCATTAAATTTATATTCATTAAATATTTCTTTTAATATTTGTGTTTAATCAACTTGTAAATAGTTTTTAATTATTATAAAATGCTATATTTTTAATATTATGTTGTTCTCGCTGGAGTCCAACAAACAATGTAAATTTTTATTTTATCATATTTGCGTATTATCCTTAAACGGACAGGTTGTAAATTAAGTTTTTTTTGAGAAAAAACAAAATAATTAATGCAGAAATATTTTATATCTCAGCATTTTTATTTTTATTTGGCAAGAAATCTTGATTATTTGACTTAGCAAATAAACCATCTAACCGACAGGCCCGCCCCCAGGCGGGGTATTTTAGATTTGCAATAAATGCTCAAATTGAGTGTTTTATAATAAGAAATTTAGCTATTCCGATAGCTTATTGTTGTTAACAAAATATTATGTGAAGTAGTTTTTTGTGTGCAGTACACAGTTTGAAAGCGAGAAAGTGTTAAAGTTCAGATTTCGTAAAACTTCAAAATATAAATATTTTGAAATGAACGTAAATATCAAAAAACATAAAAACATATTTATTATCAAGTTAATTCTACATTTAGTTGTGCAATGAACATAAAAATTACTCAAGTTCGAGGCCATACTCTATATTTCTATGACAAATAATCTATAGAGATTTTGTTTTCAAATTTATTAATTGATTTATTTTGGGAAGCCTTCAGGTTCTCATCTTCAGAAGACGTTTTGAAAGGAGTGGCAACCTGATGCAAACCTTTAACATTCATACAACCCATATTATCCCACTAAATGAGAACTAATGTATGAGCTTGAAGTTAAAGATTACCAGCATTGATCAAAAATTTTTTTTTATTTATTAATAATCATATAATTACAAATTATATACTATTACCCTAACCGAGCACTAGCTACTATGGGCTTCGGCGCGTTGTAGCGAAAACAGACCAGTGCCTCTGGTGGGAATCGAACCCATGACCCCCGCACTGATAAGCCAGCACGCTACCAACTAGCCTACCGGGGCGCACTGATCAAAAATAAATTAAAAACTTGTTCGTTTTGTGCAAGCTCTTCTTTTGCTATTTTATTTTTTTATTTTATTTTCCTTTTATTTTTACACTTGTTCTGTTTTATTTAAAAACAAGCTGTAAAGGTAAAGTAAACTAAGACTGTACTTTGTCTTTTTTACAAGTTTGATATAATTTTGACTAGAAACCGTTGGTATTATACGCAAAGTGAGACTGAAGCTTAAGCATTTAAAACAAGCTCTTATTTTGGTCTAAGAACATACAGGATTCCAACAGGATACCTATAAATGGCATCGCCTTAAATTAAAAACGTATGTACAGATTTTCATGATACTTGCACTAAAGCCTTTACGTTTGAACAATATATACTTAACTTTAATTTCGTATTTTCCAAAAAACTAAACTCGCCATATCTTCTTAAGTCAAACTACACAAAAGGTGTAATTTTTGGATTGTAGTTATATTTTGGTGAGAGTAATTCTTGGTAGAGAATAATTTATGCCTAAACATTTTGTTTTTTTAAGAATTAGTTTTTGAGATTAACTCTAAACTTATTTAATCGCTTTGTATCGATTAAAAAACGCAACGAAAAAAAATGCTAGAAGAACATATTGTTTAATTTTTGTGCCGAACACGTGGTAAAAATTTCATTAAAAAATAAAAATTAAGTCGACGAGATTATAATTTTTTGCAGCTAATGTTGTTATAAATACACTTTTTGATCATCTTTTTTTAATAAAAACATAATTTTCTAGAAAATGGCTGAGTCAATTAAAGCAAACTTTACCAAATGTTAGCACTAATGAATTTTATAAAAACTCCCGATTACTTTAATACTTAAACCAACAAAAGCTTTTTACAAGTGTATGCTGAATCAATTAATAAACGCATGTTTGATCAATTCATTTCTGAAATGTTCAGCAGTGAGAATGACATACCTAAAACCCAAGTCGATGAATCTTTCGAAATGAAACTAAGAAATGATATATGCACACAGAGAAATAAAGTGCCAACCGAATTGAAAAGTGTATATTAATGGTAACAACTTATGAATTCAGTTAATAAAACGATATTTACATTCGATTTTTGAAAATGTTGGGTGTTGCAACTAAAATTGTATTGAATTAACCGGACTTTGTTGTGAAAACTAATAGTTGGTAGCGTGCTGGCTTATCAGTGCCGGGTCGTGGGTTCAATTCCCATCAGAGGCACTGGTCTGTTTTCGCTACAACGCGTCGGAAGCCATAGCAGCTAGTGCTCGGTTAGGGTAAAAGGATATAATTTGTAATTATATAACATTTATTAAATTACACTGTGCTCGAATCGGACACTTTTTTTTTGTAACAAACGGGGCACCCGGTGGGTAAACCTAATTCGAGTACGCTGAATCCTGTGGTGCTAACCGTTTTTTTAGGTTAGCTCTTGTTTAAAAGATAATTAAGATTGAAAATTATGGTTCCCTCCCATACAAAGTAAATATTTAATATCATATATCTACAGTACTATAATAGTCTTAGTGTTAGAAATTTGTGCACGTTGATTATTTGATAGTGTTAATAGTCATGGGAAAAATGGGCGTGATCGGACCAGTGGGCGTGTCAGCTCCCATACAAAGTAAATATTTAATATATATCTACAGTTCTATAATAGCCAGAGTCTTAGAAATTTGTGCACGTTGATTATATTAGGAATAGTCATGGGAAAATTGGGCGGGATCATACCAGTGGGCGTGGCAGCTCCCATACAAAGTGAATATTAAGCTCATATACAAAATTAATATTAATATTAAATATCTAGGGTTCTATATTAGCTATATAGCCTTCAAATTTTGTACGAGTTCATCAATTACAAATATTGGTAGTCGAACTGAAAATGGGCGGAATGCGATATTCACTTTTAGGTGACATTTGTTGGAATTTGCAAGAGGAAGATAATGATATAGAAGAATCAGGAAATGAAAATTGAAAAAATCATGAAAAATTTATTTATTAAAAAAAAAAAAATTATAAATCACTTTAAAATTGTTGTAGTCAATTAAATTTTGTTGCAAATAGTTTATTGTTGATGTTGTTTCATAAAATGTTCTCAATTTCATACATTTAAAATCAATAAATGGTAAAAAAAACTTAAAAAAATTGTTTTTTTTAGGTACTTGGAACCATAATTATCAGTGCCGGGTCGTGGGTTCAATTCCCATCAGAGGCACTGGTCTGTTTTCGCTACAACGCGTCGGAAGCCATAGCAGCTAGTGCTCGGTTAGGGTAATAGGATATAATTTGTAATTATATAACATTTATTAAATTACACTGTGCTCGAATCGGACACTTTTTTTTTGTAACAAACGGGGCACCCGGTGGGTAAACCTAATTCGAGTACGCTGAATCCTGTGGTGCTAACCGTTTTTTTAGGTTAGCTCTTGTTTAAAAGATAATTAAGATTGAAATTATGGTTCCCCTCCCATACAAAGTAAATATTTAATATCATATATCTACAGTACTATAATAGTCTTAGTGTTAGAAATTTGTGCACGTTGATTATTTGATAGTGTTAATAGTCATGGGAAAAATGGGCGTGATCGGACCAGTGGGCGTGTCAGCTCCCATACAAAGTAAATATTTAATATATATCTACAGTTCTATAATAGCCAGAGTCTTAGAAATTTGTGCACGTTGATTATATTAGGAATAGTCATGGGAAAATTGGGCGGGATCATACCAGTGGGCGTGGCAGCTCCCATACAAAGTGAATATTAAGCTCATATACAAAATTAATATTAATATTAAATATCTAGGGTTCTATATTAGCTATATAGCCTTCAAATTTTGTACGAGTTCATCAATTACAAATATTGGTAGTCGAACTGAAAATGGGCGGAATGCGATATTCACTTTTAGGTGACATTTGTTGGAATTTGCAAGAGGAAGATAATGATATAGAAGAATCAGGAAATGAAAATTGAAAAAATCATGAAAAATTTATTTATTAAAAAAAAAAAAATTATAAATCACTTTAAAATTGTTGTAGTCAATTAAATTTTGTTGCAAATAGTTTATTGTTGATGTTGTTTCATAAAATATTCTCAATTTCATACATTTAAAATCAATAAATGGTAAAAAAAACTTAAAAAAATTGTTTTTTTTAGGTACTTGGAACCATAATTTTCAATCTTAATTATTTTTTAAACGAGAGCTAACCTAAAAAAACGGTTAGCACCACTGGATTCAGCGTACTCGAATTAGCTTTACCCGCCGGGTGCCCCGCTTGTTACGTTTTTGAACTAGCACAGTGTTATTAATAAATAAAATAAAAAAAAAAAAATATTTTCAATTTAAAAATTATCTCAAATCATTTAATCAATGTGTTTTTGTTTCAATTTTCAATGCACAAATTGAATACATATGTGCTTTATTATTTAATATCACTACTCAACAAAATGAAAAAAATTTCATGTACTCCGGATGCGATAATTTTTTCTGTGTAGATAACCTTGACATGAGCTCGAAAAACGCAATAAAAAATTTTTTTTTCGTTTGGTTTTTGTTTTATTTTTTTTTTTTTTAATTTTAAAATTTTTTTTTTGGTTAATTTGTTTCGTCCGGCATAACTCAGGAACCACTAGCCCGATTTAATTGAATTAAATTTTAAAAAATTTAAAATTACAATTCCCTTAATCTGTTTATATATTGTTTTCCTATACAAGCAACACTTTCCAAGTTAAAAATGAATATATAAAGGAAAAAACTTATTTTTTGCCTAAAGATTTAAATTTTTTTTTTTTTAAAAATCCATAAAAAATCCCAAATGAAAAAAAATGTCAAATCTTATTACTTTTACGTAAAGTCACATAACCTATGAGCAAAATGAGACAAAGATCATGAAAATCGATGCACGCGTTTCGCTTTTATTCGCAATTGAGTAAAGGTATGAATTTCAAAAATTTGCTCGACATATGCACAACTTTGTCTATGGTAAGGTTTTTTTCTTTTTTATTACAAAAAAAATTAAAATTTGTTGGGTGACAAAAATATATGACTTTAAATTAAAAAACAATTCGATATATGTACAAGAAATTATCCTAAGGATATCAACATTAATTAATTATAAAAAAGTTTTAAAAAAAAAATATCTAAACACAAAAATAAAAACCTTCAAATTAAAAATAATTATGTGCTTTTGTCTTTCTTTTATATTGTTGTGGGTTTGTTTCTCTTATCAGGAACCAGATATAGTCCCCCATCATAGCTTCGTTCCAAAATCCTTGGTATCGGTGCTCAATTTCTTTCATTTGCTGATGAAAACGCTCACCATGCTCGTCACTCACATCGCCCAAGTTGTCCGGAAAGAAGTCCAAGTGCGAGTGTAGAAAATGTATCTTAAGCGACATATTTGCTCCAATTTTTTTATAATTTTGGAGTAGTTGTTCGACGATCTCTCTGTAATTTGAGCTTTTGTTGTTTCCAAGAAATCCGGAAACAATTTGCCGAAATGAGTTCCAAGCTGCAGCTTCATTTGGTGATAAAATGTGCTCAAACTGTTGGTCTTGCAACAACTTTTTAATTTGCGGACCGTCGAAAACGCCTTCCTTAATCTTTGCCGATGAAAGGTGAGGAAAAATGTTTTTTAAATAGGCGAACGCTTCGCCATCTTTGTTGATAGCTTTCACGAAGTTTTTTATGAGTCCGAGCTTTATGTGAAGAGGTGGGAGAAAAACATTTTCCTTTTTTATGAGTGGTGTATATTTCACGTTGTCGCTGCCGGGGATGAAGTTAACTCTTTCTGTCCAACTCCTCCTGGTGTAATGATGTTGACGATCGCGGCTGTCCCAAAGGCAGAGAAAACAACAGTACTTTGTGAATCCACCTTGTAATCCACAAAGGATACCGATAACCTTAAGGTCGGCACAAACTTTCCAATCGTGTTTCTCATAGTTAAGGCACTTTAGTAGATTGTCCATGACTTCGTATGTTTCCTTGGTGTCAACGGCATGAGCAATTGGAATCGAAGGTTTCTTGTTGCCGTTGTGCAGTAAAATTGCTTTAAGGCTCTGCTTGTTGCTGTCGATGAAAAGACGCCACTCTCCTGGATCGTAAGAGTACCCGAGTTCACCAAATAATCCGGGAATGTCCTTACAAAAACAGATGTTGTCTTTTTTTGTGTAGTACCTTGCGTATGGTTCATGACGCTTCCTGTAGATTGTTGTCACCACACCAGGAGCCAAGAAACCGAACTGTTTCATGCGCGATGCATGCAACTCTGCATCTTCCTTGGAGAGTTTCAATTCTCTAACCCAATCGTTCAGTTCTGCTTGGGAACATAAGCGTTGACCTCCATACAATGTATATGTTGACTCGCATTCTGATGTGGTTTCTACTGTCTCCGGATCTGATGTTGGATGTATCGCCTCATTATTAGATGCCCATCTTGAAACGGACGGTTGCGGGTCCACTGGTTCTTCGGAAAATGGCACTGGAAAATTCACTGTTGAAACAGCAGCGTAAGTCCATCGTATATTTTTTCCCACGCCTGTTTTTTTGCTAAGACAGAAGTAGCAATCTGTTACATGGCAAAGCGGAGCTCTCCAAAGCATTGGCATGATGATTCTCGGCTGTCGTCTGAAAGAATTTCAATAATAAGTTATATATGTTCTTGAATTTCGTAATCTACACTTACCTTGAGTCACTTAGCTGTACGTAGCACCTTGGACATAGAGCACTTGGTGTCCACCGCTCATCTATGTTTGAGACCTTTAAATTGAAGCTCTCTTCAAATGAATCTCTCAATTTAGGTGAAAAACAGCGCTTGTTTTTTTCAGAAACGTATTCTCCGCACATGTAACAAAAATTACTTGGATTGGTATTGCATTCAAATACTCGCGAACGTTTGCTCATTTTAACTATCGCGTTCGTCGACACTTGTTGAATGAGTAAAATCGATCAATGAAGACCTATTTATACTGTGTATTGTTTAGTATTTTACTGACAGGTACTTATAAATGGGTGTATATTTTTTTACGGTGGCTACATACCTGTTTCACCATGTGTGAGTCTTAAATTTTCCGAATAATGACCACCCTTAAATGTGGGTTGCATTTCTGTAAAAAAATCATACAGGTAGTCACCGGAAAACCCAAATAATTAAAAAAGTCCCCTTTCCTTTTTTCCTTTTAATTGTTCACGCACATTTATTAGCGTTTATTACTTTGCTTACGCAATCATAAAAATTAAATAATCCTTTGTTTATTCCGTTTTGTTAATTCTGAGAATCAAAAAAAAAAAGAAAAAACCTTACCATAGACAAAGTTGTGCATATGTCGAGCAAATTTTTGAAATTCATACCTTTACTCAATTGCGAATAAAAGCGAAACGCGTGCATCGATTTTCATGATCTTTGTCTCATTTTGCTCATAGGTTATGTGACTTTACGTAAAAGTAATAAGATTTGACATTTTTTTTCATTTGGGATTTTTTATGGATTTTTAAAAAAAAAAAAATTTAAATCTTTAGGCAAAAAATAAGTTTTTTCCTTTATATATTCATTTTTAACTTGGAAACTGTTGCTTGTATAGGAAAACAATATATAAACAGATTAAGGGAATTGTAATTTTAAATTTTTTTAAAATTTAATTCAATTAAATCGGGCTAGTGGTTCCCGAGTTATGCCGGACGAAACAAATTAACCAAAAAAAAAATTTTTTAAAATTTAAAAAAAAAAAAATAAAACAAAAACCAAACGAAAAAAAAAATTTTTATTGCGTTTTTCGAGCTCATGTCAAGGTTATCTACACAGAAAAAATTATCGCATCCCGAGTACATTTTGACTGTTGACTAGTGTATTTAATAAAAAAAATAATAATAAATGTGTTGCATAAAATTTTATAAAAAAATTTTAATCAATATTTGGTAAGTTTTACATATATATGCCAATTTTTAACTCAATTCAGAGTTTCAGTGTACGAGTCTCAATGGAACTTCATTGACTTTAGGCAAAAATTCATTAATATAATGCAGATATTTCTTTCTGTGTATATATTTCAGTACATAATATTTCAATATTTAATTTGCAGACCCATATGAACAATATATAATTTTGGAACTAATCACTGTAAATGCAATCAAATAAATTTTGCTCAGTGCTATTAATTACAGATGACTCTATTTGAGCCATATTAACCGATACAACCCACAAATGAATTCAAGCACTACGAAATAATACACAGCAACATTTTTTAGAACAGATTACCTTTCAAACCTGTTCTAGAACAGCTTATTTAAGCACCGGTTACATGGAACCGGTTCTAGAACAAGTTACTGGAAGTCAAAATGTAATGTTTCACTGCCCCAGAACTAGTTATATAACTGGTTCTAGAACCGGTTCTAATGCAACCTGTTCTAGTTTGGAGGTAAAGAACTTATTGCAAATAGGACAAACTCCATATAAAAAAGATCGGTTGTAGAACAGAAAATAGAACCTGTTATAATACACTATACGTTGTTCTGCAACCAGTTATTAGGATTTTACTATTTTACTGGGTAGTTTATAACTTAATTCAATTCCGACTTTGAAATTTTTCTTTACAAAAGTTAAATTGCAGGAAAAAAGATTTACTACCAATTGCAACGATTGAATTCACAAGAAAGTTGTGCGAAACGTAATTCAATAAACGTGAGAATCATAAAAAATAAAAGAAAACTATTTAACATTGGATTTTTATAATTTTTGTAACCTACATCGGCTAAGTTTTGTTTTTATATACCAATTAATTTGTATATAGGGGAAAAAAGTGGAAAATTCGAACGAAAAGTTTTAAAAACATGATTTTTGAATAACGAATAAAGAGAATAAATTTAACGATTAAACGAATAAAACGAACAATTTAAAAAAATACTTCTTTTAACAATTTTTTTTTGTAAATTTACAAATTTTTGGATTTTTTTTAAATAATAATGGACAAAATAAAATCAAATCTCTATTGAAGAAATAACTGAAATTTTAAAACTTTTATTAATAATTTTCCAAGATATGGACTCTCTAATAATAGGTAAAGATATTTGATTTGACTTTCAAGCAACCAATATGAGGGAATTCACAGATAAAGTGATGTCGTTGAAATATAGCATGATTTTTGAAGTTTAAAGTATACGAAACTATCAAAAATTGTTCTATATTACAACGATAGCACGTTAGCACGTAAACGGTGAGTTAAATTTACAATGAGTTAAATTCTACAATGACTATATTTAGCTTTTCAACGATTTTCAAAACTGTAATTTTTTCACCACGAGATCATGTCAAATGGCATATAATTGAGAAATATTTTGGCGTTACTATAGTAAGATTTGGTATTGTTGTAGTATTCAAGTTGATGTAAAAATATTAAAATAATTGAAATGATTTGGTAAAATCTTTAATTATAATTCATTAATAAGTATTTTTTAAATTATTTTACTCGCTTGATTAATCGAATAATTTTTAAAAATTAATCGTTTGATCGTTCTATCCAAAATAGTTTAATCGTTTTTTCAAACAAAATACAAGCCCGATTAAATGACAACCCTAACTGGAATGAATAACTTACTTCGACCATATTGGAACATCAGTACGTATGAGTGTTATTAAAACATGCATATAATAATCATACGCCTAGTGTTACTCTTGCCATTCACTAGAGCAGTGTTGCACCCTAGAATTTGGTAGTTTTTAGTCGTCTAAGGGGATTTTGAGGGAGTTACAATTTGTAATGGGGAAATTTAGGGATTTGTATCTTTCTTTTAGGGATTTCTGGTAAACTTGGTATTTCTTTTTCTCGCAATCCAGGAAAATTGGTAATTTAAAATAAAAATGTTAAATATAACATTGTCAAACTGCAGTTTTTATGCCGAACTCTTGGGTCGGACACTATTAACTTTATAATTTTTCAAGCTTTGACATTTTTATTTTACTTCTTTAATTTTGACTATAAAATAAATAAAATTTTCTTTTCCATGTTCGATTTTGTAAAAAGTTTGACAGATTTTTGCATACATTTTTACTATTTGTTTAAATTTAACATTTTGATAAGGAAGACAGTAAAATTCTAACGAAGTTAGTATTTTAAAATATTTAATAAAAAAATTAAATAAGAACTTTAAAAATTAGTAGATTTTGAAAAATAATTTTTAGATTAAATTTTTTTGTTAGTAGATTAAATCCAGTTTTTTTTTAGACTATTTAGGTGGATATTTGTCACAGAAGAGTGAAGAACTTACAAGTCTTTTATTTTTGAATGGTCTTTTCTTGGATTGCCCTTCAGAAATATAAAATTATACATTGCTTTTTGTAATAATGCTTACAAATTAATCCATTATATTAACGTACAATTTTGTTTTGAAATACTTATATGAAATAATTGGAGTGCAACGGCGAAAGTTTGGATTTAACCCACTGGACAAGGGATACTAAATCGAGTACTAAGAGGAATGAGTGGAATTAGAATACTAACACAGTAAGCGAAATGTAATGGAGCGAGCCTGGTTTTAATGATATTTATTGACATGAACATATTTTTACTATTTCACCGATTTGTTTTTCTATTTTGTCGACTTTTCTCCACACTCAGAAAAATATATTGTCAAACGAATTAAAAAGTGTAGTTTGGTAATTACAACCAATGAATTTGGAATTACAACCATATTAAGATGTGGTTTCTGAACATTTGGGTAATGCAACAAAGAATCTTTTGCATTAGCTAACTTTTTCGTGAAAACGAGCATTCAGTGGTAAAACTACCCAGGTAGAAATTTGGGATGGTACAAAAAACGAAGAGTTTTCAAAACGTTTGTTTTTGATGGTACTAAAATAAAAGCGTTTCCAAAGCGATAATTGCAAATAATACGAAAAAAAAGCATTTAAAAAACATTATTTTGGATTGCTATTCGAACGTTCGGACAAAGTATTTTAGGAATACTTTTTATACAAAACTTACAAATATTTGTGAAATAAAAACACTGTAAAAACATTGGTTCAAAGCGTTTTTCCAACGTTTGTAAAAAGTACTTAAGAAGTTCTTATCGTACAAAATTTACAACGGTTTAAAAAATAAAACCAATGTAAAACCATTGAGTTAAAGCGTTTTTCTAACATTTGCCAATAGTACTTTAGAAATACTTTTTTTTTTGCGATTGCAGCTGTTCTCTCTGTTATAATGTCAAACGAGTTGCAACAACAGTTTAGTGGATGCGGAAAGCCAAATAAGGGTTGTAGGCAAAGAAAATTTCAGTTCAACCCAAGTATATGAAGAATTAAAGGGTAATAAGTACATAACTTGTGAAAAAAGTATTTTTTTACAACATTTATTTTCTACAGATTTTTTATTACATCAGTTTGAAACTGAAACACCATCCAAAATTTTGACACAGACAAGCCGCTGGTTAGCGACTGCTAAGTACAGAAACTGCTCAAAACAATCTATTTTCAATCAAATTTTTCTTTCGAGCGTTTTGACAATGTTCAAAATTACAACCCTCAAAGCGGTTATCATTTGGGTCGTTTTCATAACGCTTAATAACTGTAAGCCAAAATGTTCTGCAAATACTTATTTAACGATTAAAAAAGCATTTCTAAAATTTTGTTTTGCAATGTTTTGAGAACGTTATAAAATACCATCCTCAGACCGTAAATTTGGGTTATCATTTTGCACATTCTCAAAACGCTTTAAATTTGTAATTTGGTATGTTCTGAAAACGCTTGTACCATCATGAAAAATGCTTTTAAAACGTTTTAAAGATTGTATTTTTCTACCTGGGTAGTTTCAGTAGTAGTAACCGAATTTTTTTTAAAAATCTGTAAAATTGTTCTCTGTGTACGTTATAAAGTTTTTATAAAATGTGTTTGTCAATTTTAATTATTTTTTACTGACGTATTTAAAAGATTCATGGTTCGATCGGTCAGATTTTTAAAAATCTAAATATACAAATTGTATGATAATTAGATTTCCCTTTTCGAGATTTCCGGGAAACTTGATATTTTGGTTTACCAAATTGAGGGAATTTGGTTCGGGAATCCTGTGATTTTTAAGACGGCAATTTAATATAAAAATGTTAAATAAAATATTGTCTAAATACCGTTTCAGGCCGTGCTCTTGGTCGGGCTCTAATTTATAATTTTGCATGATTGAAAATTTTTATTTTACTTCGTTCTTTATGTTGAGCTTACAATTTTATTTATACTAATTTTTTTTAATGAAACTCAAAGATTTGAAAACAACACAGATTTTAATAGGTACTTTTTTCGTGTAAGACTTTTGTTTACAAAATACACACAGAAAATAAATAAGTTGGAAATCAGTTAAAAATATAAAAAACCATTTGCTAAATAAGAAATTATACATCGATTGTAGCATTTTCTTAATTCCAAAAGTAAAAATATTCTTCCATTCACTAATTTTATAATACAACTAAATTTAATCTGCAATATTTTAATAATTGGTAAAACCAACCAATACTGAATTGAAAAAATAATTGTGGTAATGATCGGTTGACCCAACCGTTATAAATAAATAAATATTAATACTTGGAACTACCAGTGTTTAGTAAGAATAGATTTTCAATATTCACTAAATAAAATGTCAATAAAATTATGGAAATTTTATTATGATATAAAAAAATTAATAAAAATAAAGGCCTTATTAGTTTTTACTTTCTGTTGCCGTTCTGTGTCGTTCTGTTCTGTAGGTAATATTTTGTAATTACTTTTTCTGTGAAAGGAATCAGCTGTTTTCAAAAGTAAAAGAAACTCCAACCAAAAACATTTAAATCAGGGATGATAAATGCGATTTTAAAATAGTACCAACCTGCATATAAAATAGTACTTTTTCGGCATCAAAAGTAAAAAAAAATTTTAATATAAATAAACGAACAAATCTTTGTACCCTCCAAAATGAACAATTACAAATGAAACAACAAAAATATATTTAAAAAAAAAAAATATGTTAAGTTGTGAAAACAAAATTTGAGGTGAAAAACTTTTTTGGCTGTGTAAAAATAACAAAACTATTTTTGAGGTGAAAAAAAAAATTTTTTGTGGAGAAAAAAAAATTGCGGTGAATTTTAAATATTATTCACCTCTTACCGTCTGGTGGAAATATATGACGTTATATTTTATACATCAGACACTACAATGAATTCTAATAATATACAGTGCATTATACAACCAATTTGTATGAAAAATTTAGAGGTACTTTCACATTGCCACTAATTACTTTTGAACCACTGGACCGATTTTGCTCATTTTCAATACCAAACTTTTTGGAAAAATGTACATAAAGCTATGTAAAAACGAGCAGTGCGTACTAAGAAAATTAGCTGATTAAATTATTAAAAATTATTAAGTTATTAAAAATTATCAAATTATTAAAAATTATTAAATTCACTAAATTTTTAATATTTTTTGAACGTCCTATTAATTTTTGCTGGATTGAATTACATTTCTCACAGTTTTTTGCGAATTCAATCCTTGTGATTGGTAGCAAACAAATTTGTTCGTGAACTCATTCGATTTTAAAAACACGCAGCTAATAGTCAATTTCACATTTTTGTAAGATTTTTATTATTTGTTTTTTTGAAAATCAAAATTAGTTAATAATAATTATAACCCTTAGTGATTGATTTCAATAATTGGTTTAATCGGTTAATAAAACTCTAATATAATCACCCGTAATCAGTCGCACTCAGTGAAATCATGTGATTGAATTCACAGCATTTGGTTCCAAATTAATTCATTTCATAATTTGGTTCCAAATTAGTTCATATAGGATTGCAAATCGAATTAATAATTATTGAATTTTAAAGGGACCAAGAAATTCATACATAGAAACATTTGTAAATCGTACTAAATGAGTCATAGGAGTATCATTGTACATCTGAGGTTCAAATAGTACCATAAAAAGTACTATAGTACCAACTTTATCATTCCTGATTCAAATATTAAAAAAAAAATTTCCAACAAACCAATACATACGCACTTTAGGATGTCACTTAACGTTGAATTCTATTTTCAATAGAATTGTCCGCAACAGAACAGAACGAAAAAGTGAAAGCTAACCACACATACAGACTTTCAATTGAACAGAAACAAAACAGCTGATTCGTAACAGAACAGAACGTACAAACTAATTCTGCCTTAATGTTAATCAACATGGAAAAAATATGAAAAAATCAAGAAATTGGAGGAAAATGTTGTTCAGGTTAGTACCAATATAAAAATAAATATAATTCTATTATTCTAACAAAAATATTGGTCTTCTTTGTTTTAGTTGAAACAATCTGTGAAGAACACCCGTATTAATTATCGTCGGTAAGTAAAATATAATTCAGAGCTCGAACATATTTTAAAGAATGCATGGAGAATTCATTAATGCACTTCTGGAATCTCAGTAGGAAGAATTTTTCAGCGAAAACTAAGGAAACTTGCAGCTGAAAATTTAACGACAGCATGGTAATTTTTGTTTTTGATTTTTGTTTTGGTATTTTTTAACATTATACATATGTAGAAAAATAAAATAATAAAACAGGAGTATATTGGAAACAGTGTTTTTTTTTTCATAAGTAATTTTATAAAAATTTCGATCGTCTATACAGTCCTAATATGGTAGACATAACTGCAAATGGCGATAGCTGTAACCGAATAATGTGATAGTAAATATGACTACCTAAATTCGGTTGGCGACAAATTCGGTTACCACAACGAATATGTTCTATGTGTGTATGATTTAATATAAAAACATTTACAGTTTTTTTTTTCAAGTGGGATCCTGAGAATTTCGCAAAAATTTCCTGCTCCTCTGAAAAATGAAAAAGTGTAAAATTTTACATTCCCTACACATGTTATATAATTTTATTTTATTATCTTTAATTATATTATCAATTGCCTACCTACCATGTAAAAATATTGTTATTTACACATATGGTCAAAATAACAAGTACACTTGCTTATTATTTTTTCATGTTTAATTTTAGTTAACCTAACTGAAAGTAATGATGGTAATTCTTTTATATTTAAATAATTTTAAATATGACAATGCCTTTAACAGTAAAAACGATACTGGGACTACCCCGTTGATTTTACTGTGTGTCAGTTTTGTACAGGTTGGCTTTCAGTACTTGGTAAAAATAATAAGTACATTGAATTAAATTCTTTAATATTTTCGCAGTCTGCTCTGTCTTTTGGAAAGGCTAGTTATTTTATTGCTGTGTGTAGTTATTCATAACGAAATAATAAATAAAAAAATCTGTGATGGTTCGAAAATGCCATTGTTCTACAGAGGAGAGAAATATTGTTTCAAGACTAAGAAAGAGAAAGTGGTCAAAGTCTCCGTTCTATTGCGAAAACTATGGATCGGTCATTATTTTTTGTCCAAAATGCTTTAAAGCCTAAAATCTAGTTGAAACTCACGGAAGACCAAAAAAGACATCAAAAATAACCGACATCCATATTGTAACTCTTGCAAAGAAGGACCCTTTTGTACCTTCAAGGACCATTTCAGCAGATAATGGAAATGTAATCTCTTCGCGAACGGTTCGTCGTAGACTAAAAGAAGCCGATTTACCCGGACGGATAGCCAGAAGAATTCTTTTGCTCAGACAAAAGAATTTAAAGGCTAGGTTAGCCTTTGCAAGAAGTCATTCTAATTGGTCAGGAGCAGATGGCGAAAAAAAATGGAGAAATATTTTGTGGAGCGATGAAACAAAAATAAATTTATTTGGAAACGGCTCCGCTCGGAATGTTCGACGCCCTAAATGTAAGGAATTCCATGTTCGCTTCACAAAAAAGGCAGTTACGCACGGTGGCGGCAATATTATAGTTTGGGTTTGTTTCTCGTGGTATGGTGTCGGTCCAATACATCGAATTACCGATACTATGACCAGATTCCACTACAAAGATATCTTGGAAAATACGATGTTGACCTATGCTGAGGAAAATATGCCACTCAGATGGACCTTACAACAGGATAATGATCCAAAGCATACTTCTAAGTTGGTAAAGGATTGTTTCCAAGACTATCATGTGACCATGCTTGACCGGCCAATTCAATCTCCAGACTTGAACCCTATCGAAAATCTTTGGGGAGAGTTAAGGCAAAGAATAGGAAAGAAAGTTTTTCAAAATAAGGATCAGTTACGGAATTTTGTCCAAAAAAAAATTGGTATGAAATACCCGTGGAGACCTGTCGAAATATTATTGCCAGCATGCCAAAAAGAGTTAACAAAATAATTCAAAATATTGGTGGATATACCGGCTACTAACGGAACTCAACAAAAACCAATAAATTTAGCCGATAAAATTTGGGTTATATACTGTTTTGCTTATTTTTACTAAATGTACTTATTATTTTGTCCAAGGATTTTTGGTTGATTTCTTACTTTTTAACCAAGACTGAATTTAATGATTGTTATATGTTATTGTTTTCGTATTTATTTTATTTCATATGTTGTAATAAAACATAATATCATTTGCTTTTTCTTAAAATTTAAATAAAAATTTGGCTGCAAGAAATTAAAAAAAATATATTAGGCTGTAGTTATTATTTTGACCATATGATACATACAACAAATATTTTCTCCAAAACAAATACAAGTTACGCGATAAAACTTTCGGAATAGTTAGAAAAATATCAAGTCATTTTTTATAAACAATAATATCGGAAAATAGAAATTGGAAGATTTTTAGATAAATTGAATTTTTTATTACATTTAAAATTTGTAACTTTTGTAAATTTGAACTTTGTTCAAATACTCCATAAAAATATATTGATATAGTCAAATTTCTAAAATTTGCAAAGTTCTGGTAATGAATTATAATAAATATACTAAAAATGAGAGTAAAATTTCTCATAGTGACTGTTTTTTTTCGAAAAATTAAAAAAAAAAATGTTTGTCTACATATAGTCGTCTGCCATTCTTAAGATAACTCTTATTTTTTAGCTGAACAGTTGGCTTGGAAATCATCATATGCCCAAAATGTTAAATTGTTACATTTTAGAGAATTTAGACTTATTCAGTTACAGCTTCGAAATATTTTAGTATTTAGTGTTCGGTAGATTGCCGAAATAGGTAATTTATAACTTTAAATTTTTACTTAATTAGAATCATGGTTGTCATTTAAATGTTGCTATCTTAAACTATTCACAACTGAGTTTTTTTTCGATAAAAATAAGTCCTACCCCTAAGTGTATGAGTAAGAGTATTAAGGGTACTTGAGTACAAGTATGTGTAGAGAAGCATATAAATCTTATAACGCGCATAAGGAATTTAATTTTCAAATAAAATTGTTACCAAAAAAAGTTTATTTTCTATTTAAGCTCTACAATCCCAATGGTTATGGTTTCTTTTTTTTTTGGAGGTTAAAATAGAAAATTACTAACGCAAAATTTATGACTCAACCAAGTGAAAAACCACGGGTAAGAGGCAAAAAAGGAATTTTTATATGAAAATGTTATATGTATGTGTAAAGCATAAAACAATTCATATATTGTAAGTTTCAGCCAAACGCATATGCGTTATAAAACTCTTTTTTCCTCTTCTTCTTAATATGAAAATATATGGAAAACTTACAAACTTTTCGACACTATGATGTAAAATAAATTCAATATTTTATTGTGTGACATGAATAACCTTCTGTGTATGTGTTAGACGACATTTAAAAATGCTAAATCCATACGCGCTAATTATTAATATTTATAGGAGCAAAAATTATGCCGGATTTAAAATGTTGATATAAGGATGCATTTTGTGGTTATAAACATTTTGTTTGTTCCACACTCATAATAATCTATAGGTAAAATACACGAAAACCGTTGTTCATTTTACGAAAGTTTTGGTTATTTTGACATTACGAAAAAATTTGTAGAATATACAAATCACATTTCGTAAAGTTTTGTAAAAACTTTTTTTAAATAAAAATGTGGTGCATACCTTACGAGTTTATTTTAAAATTAAAAAAAAAAAAAATGTAATGGTGCCACACCAGAATCGAACTGACGATTTCAGTGACGTCCTGCTGTGTTGAAGTAGACCCCTCTACCATTTGCACCAAAGTAGCTGATGCAATACAACAAATTAAAAAGGAACTTAAGTCGAAAATATTATGAAATTTTTATGAAAACTAGAAAAATATGCTACAAATATTTAATAAAAAGGTAAAATGGCAATTAAATATTTTTATTATGTTTATTGAACTAAAATAATATAATTTTTTTATAAATATATCAAATAATATATTAAAAAACAAAATAAAAAAATAATAAAATAATAATAATAAAAAACTTAAATAACAATTTCAAACTAATTGCATTTTATTATTAAATATTTTATCTTTTTAAATATTTGTTTTATTGAATTTCATACTAAACCCGGAAAATAAAGTGGAAGTAGTGTTTTCGGGTCCTCTTTCACTTGTTTTAGGATCCTCTTTATTAAACAAAATATCCATTTATATCAAAACACAAAAATAGTAATAATGAAATAAAAAACTAAAACATAGAAATTTAAAAAAACAATGAAAAACAAAAAAAATATAAAAACTAAAAAAAAAAAAAAAAAAAAAAAAATAGTCCTGGCCAGGGTTGAACTCGCAACCTTCTGATTGCAAATCCGACCTCTAACCACATCAGCATCCATATGTAATATTTGTAACATTACAAATTTTTGTACAATGTACTAAAAAAATATTACGAAATCATGTTTGTATTTATTACGAAATTTGTAAATTTTTATAATTTGTTTTATACAAAAGTTTTGTAATATAAACAAAATGTTTGTACATTCTACGAAAAAAAATTTACGAAAAATATATTTGTATTTTTAAGCATGGATTATTATGAGTGCATAAAATATAAATTCCTTGGAATTTTTAGATGTCTTTTCGAGTTTAGTATTAATAGCATTAAAATCTATAATGTACATCAAGTTTTGGCGTAATTGCTACAGCGCTCTTATTGTTACAATGCGAAATGTTTTGTGAAAACCTGACACTGAACCTATTGTAAATGAAGATATTACTAACATTGTACTAGGAAAACACTATTTTGTCTGCAAAGCATTTGTTTTGACAGTACCAGATGCAAAATTCTTTACCAATATTGTTTTTACCAATATTACAACCAATTAGAAGCATTATATAACTTTAAATTTTATTACATTTCCCACAAAAATTACGTAAAAGACTAACACTGAGCTGTGCTGCTCTTTTTTAAATGTGTTTTATTATTTCTCAAAATTAATTAAATTTAAGGAATTTTGAAAGCACCAAATTTTCCTCCATTTCTTATTTTGTGATGTTTTGATGCTGAACTTCCTAGACCCCCCGGGGCGGCGATATGGATCCCCAAGGTGGGGTACTTTTTGCATAACAAATTTTGAGTACTCGGAATTTTATTGTTTCTCATCCGATTTTCAAAAAATTTACATATTTGTAATCTGCTAGTACACTCAGGGAACTTCTGCTTTAAAAATATGTAGTTGTTTGGATTGTAATACAGTTTCTTTATTTTTAATGTAAATGTCAGTCATTTGTAGAATTATTAAATTTTTAACTAACCTTGTAGTTCATCTAAAAAAAACAAACCACTTCAAAAGACTGTTTTATGATTTTACATTCGTTTTTTACAGTAGTTAAATGACTTTTTTCAAAAAAAATAAATCACTGTTAGACATAACATGAAATGGTGTGTGTCTAATCGGCTGAATATAAACTTTGCCGTTTAACTTCATATACTTTTTCAGGTAATAGAAATCTTTTACCAATACAGTTTAAACGGTAACTAACAAAAATGGGGCATCTGCCTATCAAATGATGAGTGTTTTCCTGTTCGTTACAATTACAGAGTGTACAAATGTTATCATTGTTTCCACTAAATGCACTAGCGTTTAAATTAAGAAGGCCGCCTCTAGTTTACGGTGTCAAGCTAACGACATGTGTTGAATTATTATCGCAAAAGTATGGGCGAATATCATACCGTAATGTGGGGTACAAATCATAAAATCTAGAGTCTCTGGCCCTTACAACGAATTTGTCATATTCAGTGATTCTTAAAGATTCAAGAATACGATTGCGAAAGAATTGAATATTTGTTCTCCAAACTTCAATATCATGAGTTATACGGATTTCACTGCATAATCATCTGCAATGAGGTAGCCAAAAAGTGTTATGTAGAATGGTATAATCAGCAAGCACTCGAGGCAGTATATTGACAGGTAGATTTAAAACCTTTCTTACATAACTCAAATGCAAATTCAGTGTCTCTAAAAAAAGCGAGGGAAGACCAGTTTCAATATGTAACATATAATTAGGTGTATTTTTGGTGAGATATAACATTTTTTTCAAAAAAAAGCGCAACAATTTCTCAACTTCATAAAAGCTAAGATAGGCCCAAACCTGTGCACCATAAAACATAATCGATTTGGCTGCAGAATGCAAAATTTTAAGTTTGTTAGAAATTTTTGGAACATTAAAAAACAAATGACAATGTTATTTGAAGTTAATAAAATGTAAGTCGCCATTTCTTTAAGTGAAATTGCATTTGTTTTTAACTACATTTGCAGTGGTCTTTACGTTCATAGTACTTTAAGTGCACTGTTATCTATAGGGTAACAACACGTAACCGACCATAGTGAATGCATTGCCAGCACTGTGCCGATTGAATTTTTCTGTGTAAGTAACTATGTTCTTAATTGTGAATAAAGCGCATCATAATGTGATAAAGAGATAACAATAGGTTTAAACAGAGGAAGCGTTCTAGTTGAAATATTTATTTACTGTCTCTTCTGATTTTTTTTTTTTTTTTTTAATAATGTTTATTTATTCACAAATTAAATAGTTATTAAATAGACTATAAATAAACAAATAGTGGGTATATTATAACTAATAATACACAGTCCCAAATATCGGCCTCTCAAGTATACTTTATAAAACAAATAATATAATTTTTGGTAATAAATATTTAATAGTTATTTACATTTGTATATAATTTGTAATAATATATCAATTGAAATGTAAGAAAAAGTTGAAAAAAACCTTACTTTATTATGTTAAAGTTTAAAAGAAATGGCCCGAGGTTAAAAACAGAGAAAAAAAAATAAAAATCAGTTGGATAACCACCAAAATTTTTTGATATTTGTAGCGTATTTGTCCGCTAAATAAACACTGGTATCAAACCTTGTATTCTCCGATGTAAGTAGATTGGTTGATATAGCCTTGACATTGGCTCTTCTGTAGGTATGATAAATTATGGGTACACCCGTTTGATTTCGGATGTAGCCGTATTTATCCAAGAACAAAAAAGCCTCCGGTGGTATAAAACCTTTCTGAATAATGTTCGATATATATGTTTCGTCAACATGGTAAGGAGCCAAAATAAGGTTAGTTTCATAACATTCTGTGCTTCTTAGAATGTGATTCCTTATCAACTGTATTATAAAGTTATCAATTCTACTGATCTTTGATAGATCATACAGTCTTCTGCTCGAAATATACTTTGTAAAATTGCTAGATGGTGATCTGCACAGAGATGTGCAGCTTCTCAGACATTTTCTCTCAAATAGTCTCATTCGTTCCATGTAAGAAGGGTAAATATTATACCAAATTTGGCAACCATAAGTAAGAATGGGTCTTATAAGAGATTTGTACATAATTATCTTTACTTCTGGGCTCAGATATTTTGAAAAGAACAGTTTTTTATGCATAAAAAAAGCTTTTCTGGCTTTCTCAATTTGAAGAGTAATGTGGTCATTATAATACAAAAATTTATCTAAGTTAATACCAAGATATTTAACAATGTTCTTGTTTGGTATTGAAACATTTAATGAGGATTTTATCCCGAAGGATTTCTTCTAATGTTGTTGTTGCATTTGCCCACGGGAGGACGAAAAGAATAGTTTCACACTTATTCAGATTAATTTTTATCTGCCAATCCGTCGAATATTTTTCTACAGTTTAAAAAAACTTCTGCAGCTTATCATTAATCTTTTCAATTTTATCATCTGAGTGATAAACTATAATATCATCAGACACTGTCTCTTCTGATTAAAGCAATACATTGTGAATGCTGTGATTGACAAAACTCTACTTATCCACACTCAGTGATGTGTCGACCGTGGGTCAACTCGCTAAGAGATGATGCTACGAGTCATAGTCTGTTGTATGGCTGTGGGTTTAAAACTCACTACTACACAAAAAAAAAAATACTTTGTTCAATTGACACATAAATTACCCACTGACGAGTCCTTGGTGGAGACGAAGCTGCTGCTGTCTGGCATATAAATTTTGTCCGTTAAATTTTTCAATAAAAATATTTTCTATTATTCTTCCTCTAAAAATCTAACTAAAAAAATATTCAATAATTACGACTGTCATTATATTACGATTACAAACCATTTACCCCAAAATAATTATATATCGCAAAATTTTTGAAAAGTTCCTACAATTTTTGCGCTTAAATTTTTAAAAGGTTTTTTTGAGCCGGAGGTGCAATACGCTAGCCACTTTAAATATAATTGTGAATGTCAGAGGCAAAAAACATACATTTTCAAAAAATTTACGCTAATTTCTTAGAAGTGCGTGATTTTCGTATCACGTTGATGGTTCGCTGACCTCAGTTTGGTATACCTAAAACTATATAAAATTACACCATTTTTCAAACACTGTTCTCAAAACTGAATTACATTAAACGGCGTAAAACCCTTACAAAAAACTGCGAAAGTGTAAAAATTGAAAAATCTTGGTTTCACTTGTCACAGAGATATGGAAATAACATTTTCACTGAATGTATCTATTGAGTCTAGTGAATCCATTTTATATTGGTTTGGATCTGAAAAATAAAAACTATGAGCAAAAAAATAAAATTAATAAAAAACTCTTGTAAGTTTCAAGTAATTTTTTTAATTTTACGACTTTTAAAAAGAAATCAATTCTTTGGGTGAAAACATTTCAAATTTTACAGTCATAGAAATAAACCTGTAAAAATAGCTAAAAAAAAGCTACTAAAACTTAGTTAAAAATTACCTTTCAGAAAAAACTGCTAAAATTAGCAGATTTTTTACTAAATATTAATAATATAAGAATAGCAAAAATAAATATGATGATGTTACAAATATTAAGTTATATTTGAGCAGAATTTTAGTTAATTGAAAGTAACAAAATAATCTTCTAAATTCAGAAAAAACATTTACTAAATATTAGTAGACAAAAAAAATCATTAAAATATGTGAAATTTTTAAATTTTTTTTTTTAGTTTTTCTTTTCTTGTATGTGAATAAAAGTCTGCCCTTATTAAATCAGTAATCTACAGTTTATTAGCAAACATTTCTGTTGATTTTAGCAAAATAAACTATTATTCGCATTCTACTCAATTTGAGGTAAATATAACAAAAATTTTGTTAATATTACAGTTTTTTGTTTGCTATTTTGAGTCTACAAATATTTGGTAAAAGTTTTTGCTAATTTTACAGAGTAAAATGCTATTTTCAATTAACTAAAATTCACATCGAATATAACTAAAATTTTGTAAAGTTAATAGATTTATGTTTGCTGTTCTTATTTTATTAATAGTTAGCAAAAAAAATCTGCTAAATTTAGCAGTTTTTATGGGCAAGGTCATTTTTAACTAATTTTTAATAGCTTTTTCTGTTTATTTCTAAGAGTGTAAGTACAGCCAACATTACTCTATCCATCGTCCCTCTCCATACATAAAACCTTGAGAATTAAGACTCGTCTTAAGTCAGTTTCAACAGGTGTCGAACATTTTTGAAGTAGGTCATATAAACAATTTTGAATTTTTGTAACTATGGTTAAGAAACCACACATACTACAAAGCTAAAATGAGGCAAACAAAATCTTTTTATTTCCTTACCGCTATTTTTCACAGTAATAAAAGTATTTAAGAAATTTTTAATGCTTTAAAAATCTTTGAAAAAGAAATACTTTTAACATTACTTTTTATGACACTTTTTGTATTTAACAAAAACTACTGAAAACTTTCATGGCCAGTGTTGGTAAAAGAAATTTATAAAAGTTTTTGAGAAAAATTTAAAAGATAAAGAAACTTTGTTTTTGTTCGTTACTTTTTTCAAGATATACATTTTTCTTATTGATTTTATGGCTAAAATGAAATTATAAGAAATAAAACTATTGTTTTAATGTATTTTTCAACATTTTTGACAAGTAACTTTTTTTTCTTCGAGACTGCTTTTGTTTAAGTAATTAAAAAATGTTGCCACATACACAAATTAGCTTCATAATATTGTTTGCAAAGTAAAGTTGAGTTTTTTCATTCAAATTTGTTTGACAAAGGAATAAATAAAAAAAAAAAATGCGTAATATAAAAACATTTTTTTAATTTTTTGTAGATAAGCTTTTCTTTTTAAGTTTTTATCATTTAAAAAATCTATTAAAGGGATTTTTTATTTTATTAATTAATAATCATATAATTACAAATTATATAATATTACCCTAACCGAGCACTAGCTAGAGGCACAGACCAGTGCCTCTAGTTGGAATCGAACCCACAACCACCGCACTAATAAGCCAGCACGCTACCAAATAGCCTACCGGGGCGCACAATCATATTATACACACAAAAAAATATTTCTTAAATTCCGCCAAGTAAACATTTTGTTGAATAAAAAAAACATAATCAATTACTTTTTTAATTGACTCAATTACTTTTTTAATTGACTCAATTAAAAAGTAATCAATATTTTAAATAATATTGATTACTTTAAATAAACAAAAATATTGATTACTTTTTAATTGAATCAATTAAAAAAATAATTGATTATTTTTTTTTATTCAACAAAATGTTTACTTGGCGCAATTTTTTTTTCTGTGTAGGGATATTTTCAAAGAAATTAGTAAAAAAAAACTACATGTTCAACCTAACCCCTTCTAATTTTAGTAAAATTTGGTGTAAAAATGCTCCTTGTAAATATAGAGTTTAGGTGTTTGTTTTTCTTTTCCGAAATTCTTAATAGTTCGTTAACGTTAATTTGTAAGATATATACAATGTTTGAATTATTGCAACTTTTTAACGCGTCAAATGAAAAGTAAAATCTTAGTGTCTTTTAATGATCAAATCATCTTATTTTGAAATTAACTTAAAGTTTCACTTACAACATATCAAAACTTTCAAACAGGGAATCAAAAATAAACTAAATTTGTCCAAAAGTATCTAGCATATTTAGTACATAATTTTGTTTATAAAGGGTGTCCCAAGAAGAGCGCAATTTTTAAATTTTAAATAAAACACAGATATTTAAAAAAAAATCGTGAAAGTTTATTATATCGTAAAGTAGACAGAATGACGTTATGTATGGAACAATATATCGTGCAGATGGCCGCCGCGGCTTTGCTGGCATGCACGCGATCTTTTAATGAAATTTTCAATGACCGTTTTGCATGAATGCTGCGGTATTTCATTAATGCAGCGTCCAATTTCCTCTTTTAAGGCTTAAGTCGTCGTCGGCTTATTCGCGTAAACCATCGACTTCAAAAAACCCCAAAGAAAAAAATCTAGTGGTGTTAAATCGCACGATCTAGGCGGCCAATTCTGATCTCCAAAACGCGAAATAACACGACCGGGAAATGACTGATGCAGCAATTGAATTGTTTCTCTGGCTGTATGACATGTGGCGCCGTCTTGTTGGAACCACATGCCCTCCACATTCATTTCTTCAATTCTAGGCAAGAAAAACTGGTTATCATTTCACGATACCGAACACCATTGACTGTTTGCGCTTGACCTGCCTCATTTTCATAAAAAAAAGGTCCAATGATTCCTCCAGCCCAAAAACCATACCACACAGTGACACGTTGAGGATGCATTTGCTTCTCGTGAATCACTCGAGGATTTTCCTCACCCCAAATGCGACAATTCTGCCTATTGACGAAGCCATCAAGATGAAAATGGGCCTCGTCACTGAAGATGATTTTATCGGCAAAATCAGCATTTTCATGTTGTCTCTCCAATACCCAATTAACGAACTCCCTTCGCTGTCCATGGTCAGCTGGCTTCAGTTCCTGAGTCAATTGAACTTTGTATGCATGAAGATGCAAATCTTTTGTCAAAATTCGCTGCAAAGTGGATTTGGAGACACCAATTTGCTGAGCTCGGTGTCGAATTGAGGTGGATGGATTTTGAGCGACATCATCACGTACAGCTGCGACATTTCCGGTCGATCGACCTGGTCGATGGCGCGTTGTTGTCTTTACATCACTAACAGACCCAGTTTCGACAAATTTATCCATTAATCTCTTTACAGTTGACCCTTTTGGAGCATTATTGTGACCCCAAATTGATAGCAATTTGCGAACTGTAGCCGCAAAACTTTCACCATTTTGGTAAAACAATTTCACAATGAGAATGTGTTGTTCATTCGTGTAGCGCTCCATTTTTACTAACCTCGTACCTTCTACTAGCAACCAATAACAATTGTTCAAATGTCAAACATGACACTTCGAATGTTGCCAGATTTAAAAATTGCGTTCTTCTTGGGACACCCTTTAGTTGCATACGACAAATTTCAACCGTTTTTGCCAAGCATGTTAAAATCGATATGCATATTAAACAGGATACCACATGTACCCATGAAAAAAATACACATTCCCGATGCCCACAATTGATTACATATCTCATTGCCAAATTTAGTAACTGCAATACCAAACACATTCCAACGATAGAGTCAAAAAAGCAAGTAGTATTGTAATCAATTCTTTAAATTTAAACCAGAAAGCATGAACTCAATAACAAAGTAATTATTTACTTAAAAGAAAATAACAATGTTATTAACTTATATGTATAACAATGAAAATGAAAATTATTCAACTTCGAGGCCATACTCTATATTTCTTCATTAGGATATTGTCCTAACAAATAATCTATAGAGTTTTTTTGTTTTCTAATTTATTATTTGACCCTTTCAGGAATGTGTTGATAGATCTATTTCGGGAATTTTCTAGGTTCCCATCATCAGAACACGTTTTGAAAGCGGTAACAATCCCATGCCAAACATCAAACATACATATGAACTAGTTTACTCACTACATGAGAACTAATATACATATGAGTTTGAAGTTAAAGATTATAACCATTGATCAAAAAATAAATTGAAAACTTGTTTGATGTGCAAGATCCACCTCTGGTGGATATTCAATACACGTTTTTTGTTTCTCTCTCCTTTTTATATTTTGTTTACTTTGTAAGCAAAACAGGGGAAGTAAACTTGGCGGTACTCTGCCTTTTTTACAAGTTTGTTATAATTTTTATTAAAATAAAAATTATGTTTTTTTCGACCTTTAATTATGCAATGAAAATGAAAATTATTCAGGACAATATCCTAATGAATTAGGACAATATCCTAATGAAGAAATATAGAGTATGGCCTCGAACTTGAATAATTTTCATTTTCATTGCACAATTAAAGGTGAAAAAAACATAATTTTTATTTTTAATAAAAATTATAACAAACTTGTAAAAAAGGCAGAGTACCGCCAAGTTCACTTCCCCTGTTTTGCTTACAAAGTAAACAAAATATAAAAAGGAGAGAGAAACAAAAAAAACGTGTATTGAATATCCACCAGAGGTCGATCTTGCACATCAAACAAGTTTTCAATTTATTTTTTGATCAATGGTTATAATCTTTAACTTCAAACTCATATGTATATTAGTTCTCATGTAGTGAGTAAACTAGTTCATATGTATGTTTGATGTTTGGCATGGGATTGTTACCGCTTTCAAAACGTGTTCTGATGATGGGAACCTAGAAAATTCCCGAATAGATCTATCAACACATTCCTGAAAGGGTCAAATAATAAATTTGAAAACAAAAACTCTATAGATTATTTGTTAGGACAATATCCTAATGAAGAAATGTAGAGTATATGGCCTCGAACTTGAATAATTTTCATTTTCATTGCACAATTAAAGGTCGAAAAAACATAATTTTTATTTTTAATAAAAATTATAACAAACTTGTGAAAAAAGGCCAAAGTACCGCCTAGTTTACTTTCCTGTTTTGTCAACTAACTTAACAAAATATAAAAAAGGAGAGAGAAACAAAAAAAAAAAAAAACGTGTATTGAGTATCCACCAGAGGTGGATCTTGCACATCAAACAAGTTTTCAATTTATTTTTTGATCAATGGTTATAATCTTTAATTTCAAACTCATATGTATATTAGTTCTCATGTAGTGAGTAAACTAGTTCATATGAATGCTTGAGGTTTGGCATGGGATTGTTACCGCTTTCAAAACGTGTTCTGATGATGGGAACCTAGAAAATTCCCGAAATAGATCTATCAACACATTCCTGAAAGGGTCAAATAATAAATTGAAAACAAAAACTCTATAGATTATTTGTTAGGACAATATCCTAATGAAGAAATGTAGAGTATATGGCCTCGAACTTGAATAATTTTCATTTTCATTGCACAATTAAAGGTCGAAAAACATAATTTTTATTTTTAATAAAAATTATAACAAACTTGTGAAAAAAGGCAAAGTACCGCCTAGTTTACTTTCCCTGTTTTGTCAACTAACTTAACAAAATATAAAAAGGAGAGAGAAACAAAAAAAAAATGTGTATTGAGTATCCACCAGAGGTGGATCTTGCACATCAAACAAGTTTTCAATTATTTTTTGATCAATGGTTATAATCTTTAATTTCAAACTCATATGTATATTAGTTCTCATGTAGTGAGTAAACTAGTTCATATGAATGCTTGAGGTTTGGCATGGGATTGTTACCGCTTTTAAAACGTGTTCTGATGATGGGAACCTAGAAAATTCCCGAAATAGATCTATCAACACATTCCTGAAAGGGTCAAATAATAAATTTGAAAACAAAAACTCTATAGATTATTTGTTAGGACAATATCCTAATGAAGAAATGTAGAGTATATGGCCTCGAACTTGAATAATTTTCATTTTCATTGCACAATTAAAGGTCGAAAAAACATAATTTTTATTTTTAATAAAAATTACAACAAACTTGTGAATTAATATTTAAGAATTTTGGTTATTTTTTTTTTAATTTTTTATATAATTTTTATTTTTAATATTAAATGAAATTTTCTGAATTTCAATTGATGTTATATACATAGATTTCAATTAAAACATTAGAATTAGTTTTTATTAAAATTCAATACACCAATTTTCGGTTTGAATGAACGTTTTTAAATTTAAAATTTAGTAGTTTTTAGTAGTTTTTTTAATGTTTTAGTTGAACATGTAAGTTGCAAATGTAAGTACTTCCTATTTTTTTAGGGAACTATTTTTTGTTTGTGTAAGTAGTGCGTAGTGTTACCATGGAACTATTTCTTTATTAAAAAATGTATGTAGTTCTTAGATCTTGCACATCAAACAAGTTTTCAATTTATTTTTTGATCAATGGTTATAATCTTAACTTCAAACTCATATGTATATTAGTTCTCATGTAGTGAGTAAACTAGTTCATATGAATTTATAGTAATTAAATGTGCTAAAGTCCCAAAACTTATTTAACAAATTGTGAAAAGCAATCTGATGTAGGCGTGTCCCTATCCGAATTTCATTCCTGCCTAAGGAAATCTTCAGGGGACTTTGTTATTAGAGTTTCTAGAGATATTTGTTATGTTAAATCACAAACTCAATGAGAATTTCTTGTCCTCGTCTAGGAGCGAGATTCAAAATTTAAAATATCAAAGAAAAACCAAAACAACAACAAAAAATTGTCACAATTGGCTTTGTCATCTTCCAAATACTACTCTGTTTTTTTGACAGACCTAGCAATGTAGTGACGTTTATTCAAGTAAATCAACAATAGAAAATCATATGTTTTCTATTAGTGTCAGTTACATTTAAATTTGCACAAGCACCTGCATATTTGTTATTTAAATTTATTTTCATCGGGATAAACATTAATTGCATTTATAGTAATTAAATGTGCTAAAGTCCCAAAACTTATTTAACAAATTGTGAAAAGCAATCTGATGTATTGATGTTTGGCATGGGATTGTTACCGCTTTCAAAACGTGTTCTGATGATGGGAACCTAGAAAATTCCCGAAATAGATCTATCAACACATTCCTGAAAGGGTCAAATAATAAATTTGAAAACAAAAAACTCTATAGATTATTTGTTAGGACAATATCCTAATGAAGAAATATAGAGTATGGCCTCGAACTTGAATAATTTTCATTTTCATAGTTCTTAAAAATATTAAAAAAAATAATCAATTTTAAGAATAAATTATTTTAGTCTCACACCCTGTTAAAAGAATCGAGTAGGTAATTTAGTAAGGAATGCATTCTACCCAACATGCTTGATTACCCCATTACTTTTTTGGAAATTTGTTGCAGGGTAGTTACACTACGTACTAAAATTTTTTAAATTTGAAATCAAACCGTCATAACTTTTGCTCCCCTTGTAGAAAGTGATTGACACAAACGGATTTCACGTGCCTTAATAGTTTTGTGTTATCGTGTAAAATCTTAGTAATGTGCCATGAAGTTAAAAAAAAAAATAAACACCAATTTAAATATTTTTGAAAATAGCCCAAATATTACATTTGACACATTTGTGCGATAATAATAATTATTAGTATTTTTAATTTTTTAAATTTTTTTAATCAAAATACAATAATAGAACAAGTACAACTTTGACGTAATTGCAAAATAATTTTTAGAATCAATCAATTGTACGTACTTTAAGATATTATCGAATTAAGGACGTTTTTCAGTTTAGTTATCCTTTTTTTTTTTGCAACATTGTTTAAAATAAGAGTATTTGATCTATAAAGTGTCAAAAAATTTATAAAAATTCCTAACTTTTAGCAGTGACTAAACGCGATTTTTTTAGGCGAATATTTATACAAAATTTTACTAAAATCAGAAGAGGAAAAGTTGAAAAGGTCGTCTTTTTGTGCTCATTATTTTTAGAAACCCGATTAAAAAAATTATATAAAGCATATTAAATTATATTAATTATCGATCGATTTCAATTTCACCTGTTATCGAAAAAATAATGGAAGAAGTCGTTTGCAATAGGTTGACGGACTTTACAACTAAATATCAAATAATTAATTCAAATTAATATGGATTCCAAAAAGGAAAAATTTTAAATAAGCTTCTTGGTAATTTTGCAAATTACATAGACGAGCAATTAAGTAAAGTCACCACTGCCTAACGATGTTCATAGACTTTAGCAAAGCTTTCAATACCTTATCGCATAGCAAATTAATTGAAATGTTAGAAAGAATAGGAATTCATGGAAACTGTATAGAATGGTTCAAAAAATACCCTACACTCAGAAAATATTTTGTAAAAATTAATAACAGCTTGAGTGAAAAAACCGCTTCTGATTTTGGTGTACCACAAGGCTCCAAATTAGGTCCCATTCTTTATATCATTTACTCTAACGAGCTAATTAACTCGTTCAAAATGTGCAAAACATTTGCTTACGCTGACGATACTGCTATCGTAGTATCCCACAAGAATATAGATTCCGCAGCAAGAATAATGCAACACAAAACTTATGCATATTAAACCACCACATTTGCTTTATAGAGAAATAAACCTAAAATATCACTCCACAGAATGTTTGCATAGAAAAAAGTTATCAAATTTCGACTACAACGAGGATCAATGCTCCACTTCAATCGAAATTGTTAACACCTACAAATACCTTGGCGTGTATGCGGATCATAACTTTAAATAGTTGGTACATACACTCATAATAATCCATGCTTAAAAATACAAATATATTTTTCGTAAATTTTTTTTCGTAGAATGTACAAACATTTTGTTTATATTACAAAACTTTTGTATAAAACAAATTATATAAATTTACAAATTTCGTAATAAATACAAACATGATTTCGTAATATTTTTTTAGTACATTGTACAAAAATTTGTAATGTTACAAATATTACATATGGATGTTGATGTGGTTAGAGGTCGGATTTGCAATCAGAAGGTTGCGAGTTCAACTCCTGGCCAGGACAATTTTTTTTTTTTTTTTTTTAGTTTTTATATTTTTTTTTTGTTTATTAATGTGTTTTTAAATTTCTATGTTTTAGTTTTTTATTTCATTATTACTATTTTTGTGTTTTGATATAAATGGATATTTTGTATTTTGTTTAATAAAGAGGATCCTAAAACAAGTGAAAGAGGACCCGAAAACACTACTTCCCCTTTATTTGCCGGGTTTAGTATGAAATTCAATAAAACAAATATTTAAAAAGATAAAATATTTAATAATAAAATGCAATTAGTTTGAAATTGTTATTTAAGTTTTTTATTATTATTATTTTATTATTTTGTTTTTTAATATATTATTTGATATATTTATAAAAAAATTATATTATTTCATTTAGTTCAATAAACATAATAAAAATATTTAATTGCCATTTTACCTTTTTTATTAAATATTTGTAGCATATTTTTCTAGTTTTCATAAAAATTTCATAATATTTCCGACTTAAGTTCCTTTTTAGTTTGTTGTATTGCATCAGCTACTTTGGTGCAAACGGTAGAGGGGTCTACTTCAACACAGCAGGACGTCACTGAAATCGTGAGTTCGATTCTGGTGTGGCACCATTACATTTTTTTTTTTAATTTTAAAATAAACCCGTAAGGTATGTACCACATTTTTATTTAAAAAAAGTTTTTACAAAACTTTACGAAATGTGATTTGTATATTCTACAAATTTTTTCGTAATGTCAAAATAACCAAAACTTTCGTATAATGAACAACGATTTTCGTGTATTTTACCTATAGATTATTATGAGTGTATCGAAGAAGCTCGGTAAAAATTAAGAAAAGCTGCATTTATGCTGCGTCACTTAAGTTACAGCTCGAGCAAAACTGTTGTAAGACAAGCATATTTCTCTTTAGGCGAATCTCATCTTCGTCATGGTATAACAGCCTGGGGCAGCTCAACATACTGCGATAAACTACAAAGAACACAAAACCAGCTGCTTAAAATACTAAAAAAAACCATTGCTAAATACATACCCAACACTCTAGCAAACAACATAACGCCAAATAATGACAAAAATGTTGACAACAACTACAACTCTACAATTAACATAAATTACTTGCAAAACGTCATTAATAGCGGCTCTCTGAAACAAGACCCCAATGAAATAAGTCCCCAAACCAAAAAAGAAATAACGCCCCATTTTTTGGGGCTTTATTTCATTATGAAGCAATACCCCAAAAAAAAAATGAAATAAACCCCCAACCAAATGAAACGAAACCCCAAAATAAAATTAAATACCACCGCAATTTTTAAGCTTTATTTCATAATGCAGTAAAGCCCCATTTCGAAAATAAAATAAGGCCGCAATTAAAAAAAAAAAACAAAATTATATACTACTTTAAAATATTTCTTTATTCCTAATTAATACATAGTAAAAAGATTAATACACACAGAGAAATAAAATGCCAACCGAATTGAAAAGTGTATATTAATGGTAACAACTTATAAATTCAGTTAGTACAACGATATTTACATTAGATTTCTGAATATTTTCGGTGTTGAAACTACAATTCAGTTGAACTAACCGAACTTTGTTGTGAAAACTAATGTTAAGTTGAGCCAACCCACATAAATTCGTATAACCGAATTTGAGTCGAAGTAACCAAATTTCAGTTGGCAAACACCTACATTTTTCTCTATGTGTAATATTTAGTATATCAATACAGTTTTTTTTTAATATTTTTAGTAGTATATCACAAAATAAAACTAAATTTATAAATCGTATAATCGCTCGCAGAAAAAACTTTATTTCGCGAAGCCGCCTGCCGCGTTCTACGGAGGAAAAAAACCCTTAAGACGGCCGAAGGCCGCCACACAGAAAAACTTGTTTTTACAAATTACTTGATGTCTTAAAAATATAAGATTTCAACGAATTCGACATCTGATTTGAAAAACAAGTTCTTCTGGGTGGCGGCCTTCGGCCGGTGTTAGGAGTTTTTTTCCTCCGTAGAACGCGGCAGGCGGCTTCGCGAAATAAAGTTTTTATCTGCGTGCGACATAAAAGAAACTTCAAAATTACTACACGGTATAATCTCACTTACTAATAGCAAATAACTATTTACATTAATAACTTGATAATTCATGCAGTAATTATAACGGTTATTTGCTTATATTACTTAAAAATTTAGATTTTTAAGAAAATGAAATAACACCCCAAAAATATTATTTGGGGACTTATTTCATTTCTCATATTGGGGCCTTATTTCATTATGAAATACAGTCCCAAAAAAAAAAAAAAATTAAATAAAGCCCCAAAAAATGAAATAAGAAACAATTTTTTTTATTAGAAATTTTTGGGGCCTTATTTCATTTTTGGTTTGGGGACTTATTTCACTGGGGTCTTGTTTCATAGAGTCATTAATAGCAACAACATCAAGAACAACAAACAATAACTCAAATGCTTCTGATCGTGCAAACAACACAAATCGTACAACAAATAACAACAATTTTTTAACGAGCAATATTGCTAAAGAATTACAAATCCTTAAAGTTAATAGCATTTACAACACAACATTATCGATCGAATTCTACAATGATTCCAGATTTCTATAAATAATAGATCACAACCACCAGACCAGAATGAACGTCGAAGGAAGAACCGTGTACAAAGACACAAAAATCACTACGGAAAAAGTATTTTAATTGTAGTTTTACCCTCAATTTTCAACAAAATACCTAGTGAAATATTTAACCACTACAATCAATACTCACAAAAGAAAAAAAATATATTTAAAACCTTTTTTATTAACAATCAATGAACTATAAACTTTTGTAACATACACTTTAAGCTTTTTCGATATTTAAAAACATATTTAAGTTTTCTTATCCAGCAACGAATGATCTATGTAAATTTAAATTTAGTATCTAAATTTTTCATTATTATCTAAATTTGTCATTAATGTAAATAAATTAAATTTTAAATAATTAAATTTAAAAAAAAAAAAAATACATCTAAATACAAAAAAAAAAAATATATAATTATATATAATTCTATAACAACTGATATAATCAGATATAAGTATATCCGAAAAATGAGTATATATAATTCTATTTAATTATATAAGGCAGATATAATTATATATTGGACCATATATAATTATATATAATTTTATATAGCACCATATAAACCAGTTTTTTAATAATCAATTGCATATATAATTATATCTAGTTATATATGGTGCTATATATGGTTTTTTACTCGGGAAGTCTCTATGTACAAATTTTGAAGAATCTACGAGTATTTTATATATTTCATTAAAGTTAATAACTTTTATATATATTTTTGAGAAAAAAATTTAAACAACTTAAAAATTCATTTATTAGTTTTTGTTTTGTAATTTATTATTAAAACTTTTTTACATTAAATTTATTTATCATCATAACCCAACGATTATTGTCATTATTTATATAATCTTTTTTTTATTTGTTTTACTGATATTTGTGTGTGTCAACAAATCTTTTGTGACAGATGCTGTCATTGTGTGGTAACATAAAATCACACTTAACATGATAAAGTGACAAACAATTTGTTATTTTTTATTATTATTATCAACAACATCATTCATATATTTCTCGCAATCATAAATTTATACATTTATATTGTTCATAAATAGACACATGAAAGGTTCACCAGAGTAAATGTACGCAGAGGCAGAAAAATGATTTATTAACTATTACGTAATACTGGAATTATGTAAATCAAATAAATTAATTTAAAATTTAAAAAATATTTACGACTATAAAACATACAATTTTTAAACATTTTTTTTCATAAGTAATACAGTCAGATTTGTTTTCTTATCATTTCTTGAACTACTGAACCGATTGCTTATGTGTCTTTGAAAGATTTGTTCAGCTTTGTCATTTTCGACTGATGCATTATAAAAAGTTTTTGTTGTTGTCCTTGAATATTGTAAATTGTTTACACTCATAGAAATAAACCTGTAAAAATAGCAAAAAAGCAAAAAAGCAAACTGATAAAAGTAACAGATTCTTTTACTAAATTTTAGCAATAAAAGAATATCAAAAATAAATCTGTTGAATTAATAAATATTAAGTTATATTTGAGCTAAATTTTAGTTAATTGAAAATAACAAAATAATCTACTAAATTCAGCAAAAACATTTACTAAATATTTGTAGACAAAAACATTTTTAAAGTTTTAGTTTTTTGTTTTTTTTTTATGCGAATAAAGGTATGCCCTTATGAAATCCGCAATCTAAAATTTTTTAGAATAAATTTCTGTTTCTGTATCTGAAAAAAAAGTTCTTTCGAGGGAGGTATCCCCACTCTAACTCGCAGTTTTAAAGAACTTTAGAAATGTTTTAAGGGAGCAAAAAATAAGGAACACTTATTATTTTTTTAGCCACCCAATCTAATGTAAAAAGTGTTAAAAAGTGAGGTGAAATTATAATATATATATTTGTACGATTAATTGTAGTATCAATTAAAATAATTTCAAACCAGGGCGTATACGAAATCGGTCCAGTGCTTCAAAAGTTATGGATGAAATTTTGTGTGTGGTACCTCTAAATTTTCCATACAAATTGCTGAAAGAGTATAATACACTGTATATTAGTACAAAGGTCGAAGCTGCCAAAATTTATCTAAGATGTCTCCAACAACAGCGATCTTTCTGAAGGCTGTTTCTGTTTCTGATTTTAGCAAAATAAACTGTTATTTTCATTCTACTAAATTTGAGGTAAATATAGCAAAAACTTTGTTAATATTACACTTTTTGTTTGTTATTTTGAGTATACAAATATTTAGTAAAAGTTTTTGCTAATTATACAGAGTAAAATACTATTTTCAATTAACTAAAATTCACATCAAATATAACTAAAATTTTGTAAAGTTAACAGATTTATTTTTGGTATTCTTATTTTAATAACATTTAGCAAAAAGTCTGCTACATTTAGCAGGTTTTTCTGCAAGGGCATTTTTAATTAATTTGAATAGCTTTTTCTGTTATTTTTGCGGGTCAATTTCTACGAGTGTAGTTTTCTAGTGTTTTATTATTATAACGTAATTTTAAGAAAATTTTAAAAATAAGCGGAAAGTGATAAAGACTCAGTAAAAATTAATCTGCAATAAAGAAAATTTGTGTTTATTACATTTGATTGTATATTTAGTTCAGTTTGTGCCAAAAATTATCTATATTTATGAAACCAAATTATAGTCGAGACTTGATTTTTTCTCAATAATCCTTCTTGCTAAATTAAGACAAACAATTGTGATAGAAACAACTTAATTCACCGAGACAAATATAACATATTAGGGTTCTAAGGGCCTTAATTAGAGGAACTGCCTTCAAAATCCGTGGTTAATCAGGTCATTGTGAAACGTGATCACTAAGGTGGGTCGGTCCACATACAAGAAAAAAAATTGAGCCAGTCACCCCCTAGGAGTAAAGATAAGATAAAGACGATTCTATACCACGATACCACGCCCCTACATTCCGCCCTTTTTGTTTTTGTGCACTGCGTCACCATTTGAAGTCCGATCGTAACATAATGCATCTCGTTGTTCATGAATCGTCTTTAACGTATCTTTAATCCTAGGGGTGACTGACTCAACTTTTTTTTCGACCCACCCTAGTGTTCATGTAATGTTTATGAGTGGCTTAAGCTATCGAAGTTTACAGCCAAAAGAAGTATCCCAAAATTATTGGTATTTTAAATGAGAAATTGCATGATCTGGATCTATTTTCTATTTAATATCGAAAAAATATTTAGTATTTGTGGCAATTGATCGAGGTTTATTCACTTAGACTTTTTATAATTATAGTTGTAAAAGCTGCCAGTACGTATGATATTTTTCCCTGTGAAAATTAAACTGGACCGACAATTTTCACTGCGTTAACTCAGAAAATAAAGTTTTTTTGTCACGTTATTGTTCTTAAATTAGATATTTCATACTGGTTTTTGTAGTTGTTTTTTATTATAAAGTATTAAAGGACCGAAACGGATTAGGTCAAAAACACCATAATGTGCTACATTTGTCACGGCGAATTCACTTTTTTCTATACAAATTGTCTGCCTTCGATCTAACACAGAGTATTATTGAGAAAAAACCAGTTATTGACTTTAGTTTAGTGGAATTAATGCAAATGTTCTATACATACAGAGAAAGCCCTTTATCTTTCCCATCTTTAATATCTCCCTTATCCACTTTCCAAAGAAAGCAACACATTTATATATAGGAAGAACTTCCTGAGTGTTGCTTCTCTTAAAAAAAAAAATAAAAAAAAAAATACATATTTTGGAATAAAATCGACGAAAATGCATATTTTTGGCACAAACTGAACCAAAACTACAATCAAATCAAATAAACAAAAAATTTCTTTAATCCAGATTAATTTTTATCCAAAGTTTTTTCACTTACCGCTTAATTTTAAAATTTTGCTAAAATGACGATATAATTATTAAACACTAGTCAACCACATAATATAACCAACAACTTTTTGTGTTGCACCAATCGAAAAATAAGAAACAGGAGAGTAAATCTTCCGAAGTCAACTAAGTGATCGATTAAGTAGTTTTAGCAATAATTAGAAAACAAAACTGACATTATAGCTATGAAGCGCCCTGTATGTATCGTTTAAAATAAAACTTTAAAATGTCTATTTGTTAATTTAAACGGATGTTTGCATAATAAACCACAAAATAAAATTGCATATAATAATTTTACTATTTCCTACTCACACACACGCACACACACACATTCAACATTGCATACATTAAAAAAAAAAGTAAATTTCTAGTACAATTACAAATGCACACACAATATAAATGTCAACAGAGAAATAAACACAAATAAAAAAAAAAAATTTAACGAAAACAAAATTAATTTTGACAATAAACTTCTATGTCAATGTATAAGTGTATGAATTTACATACACGTACCCAGGTAGAAATTGTTAACCGTACAAAAAATAGTACTGGCAAGCCACTATTGGTTTGTAAAGACCACACTATTCGAAATTACAAAAGCTGCAACTAATAATGTGTTAGAAAAACAATGTTTTGTTTAAAAAGTAAGTGTTGTTTTGCCAGTGCCACGGCCATATGCCCAACATATATGAGAAAGTTTTAAATATCGAAACGTAACATTTTCTTTTTTTTTTGGCGATTCATTGTTATATTTTCTGTGTTATTAAAGGAACACGAGTTTTAAGGGTTTCTTCAATATATGTATCCCCTGGACACATGTAGCATTGTGTAGTTACTGGACTGCATATAAATTGAGCAATCCAAGTAAGTGGGGAACCTTAACCTTCTTACGGGTAAGGCTGCCTCAGGGTAGTCTTAATAAAATTTACCACAAATGCGTCAAATGAGCGTTTTATATTTAGAAATTAATATATTTCGATAGAAAACTAAATTTGCTAAATATTTTGCGAAGAACCTTTTCGTGTGTCGTCCACGGTTTAAAAGCGAAAAAGTTTCAAAATCAAAATTTGGTAAAAATTCAAAAACTAAAAAACCAATTTAAGTTAATAAAATATAAATAAGATTGAAGCTTTAATTTTAATAATAAGTCCTTACTTTAGTCCAAGGACTCACATGATTTTATCAGGATTCCTCTAAAGGACATCGTCTTAACGTATAACTAATAGACGGATTTTTGTGAAGTTTTGCAGAATGGAGACATTAAATATTAATAGCAAAGCGTTGAAATTTGAGCCATATAAACTGAAGTTTAGATACTTTTTCGCCTAAATTCGCTTTTTCCAATAAATAGGAGCAGAAAAAAAATAGTTTTTCGAGCGTGGTTATATCTTGGTAAGAGAAATATTTGTTGTCCAAAACTTCTCTTTTATATGCCTTAGTTTTCACCTAAAATATTTTTGCTCATATCGCCTAAATTAGGCAACAATAAAAAATTTTGTTGAAGAACTTATTATTTGTTTTTCGAGTGGAACACATGGTATGGTTTTCGTTGCAAAACATCGTTTGGCAGTTAGAGGGTTAACTTTCTGCTCAGCCAATTCATTAATTGTTCCTACAGTAAACATAAGTTTGGAATTTAGGTGAATAGCACACACGCAGACTACATGTGTCAATCAAAAAACACAATCTTCTGGTCTTTGTTTTGAAAATTTTTGAAAATCCGATCTTGAAGTAATAAACTATGCAATTCTTTTAGGTTACAAAGCATAAGTCTCTTCTGTTTTTTTTTTTACTTTCTCCCCATTGCAGCATTTACCAGGTTTTTAGTTTTTTCTCTAGGCATAATGTCACTGTTTTTGTACTTTCCAAAAAATCTTGGCTTCTTCTTATCTCTCTGTCGAAAGATTAGATGGCCTTTTGAACTTGGACAAAAAATAAACGCTTTTTTCAAATAAGCTGTTTTGCTTTACGAGCCATGAATTTTGTGGTTGAAAAGGTGTTTTCTAGTTTTCTAACACTCCAAGAATGTGGCACATATGTTAGTACTTGAATTTGTTTATCTTTGCCAGCTTTAGGAGCATTGTAAATTTCGTTTATGTGATTCAAAATATCTACACCATTAGTATTTTCTGAGTTAAGAAATGTTTTGCTAGATGTGGAAATTATATAATTTAAAATTTCTTTCTTTTTGCATTTATTTAAAAAAGTTATTTATAAACTCAATTTGA